>DWMZ01006503.1:0-10287 GCA_018249855.1 Eueides tales michaeli | reverse complement strand
TATAAAATTATAATTAAATAACCTCTTGCGAACTGTTCGATAGGCGCGGGTTCAAAGCCCGCTATATTTAAATTATCAATTGGTTTCAAAAAAATATCTATCTTTCCTAAGCATAAAATATGAATAAGTATACTTGAATAATAAGAAAAATATTTTCATTATTGAATTAATTTTAATATAAAAATTGTAGATAATTGGCCTCATAGGCCTGTCGTGGCAGGGAAACAAACGTTTGACTGTAACCGCAACAGGTTCTCAGCTCTCAGCAGCGATCCCCACCGCAATAGAGAAAATAAAATAATTAATATTTTCATGTCTTCGCTGGAGTAACAAGGCAAAGCGCGTCTCTAATCACAAATAAAAACGGAACAGAGTGTCTTAACACTAAATTTCCAAGATGCCTATTTTGCCATATTAAGGATGCAGAGTAAAGCAAAAAAAATTGGAAAATTTATAGAAAAACTGTAGATAAATAATAAAATCTACCACCGTACTTAAGAACTGTTGGTACTAATGTCTCAGCACATAAAAATATTAACGAAAGAAAATGCAAAAAAGTTCAATTTACACAAATTTGAATAAAGATCTTATATAAATCTGGTCTATTTAGCAATAAAACAAATGTTTGTGGATCACCAGTAAGGACTATAAAGCCGATACAGCCGCTCGTAAAGCAGGCTTTCATTTAACTGTGACCGTTTTACTATCACTCTAAAGTCTTTTAACTGCGTACGAAATTATTGAATAACTTCGCCATTTGTACTGTTGACCTGTTTATTTGTTTTCGTTTGGTGCTCGTGTAATGATTGGTTCATTTCGTCTCTGGTCTCTGTTAAGAAATGGTTTACAGTAATTTTTAAATTATGAAAATTATTATGAAACAAAAAAAATAATAAGAAAAAACAAAAACGTAAAAAAAATTGCGAGTGCTTGGGAACGCGACGTGTGTCATTTCGATTACGACTCTGGGGAATGAAATACTTTCGTTACTTCGATCTGGTAACAAGACAAAGCGTGTTGTGGAGTTCTAACACGCTTCAACTTTCTTCTATAGATTATTTATTTGGAACTATTATAGTAGTCTTCAAATTATACATATTATACATAATTGCTGCTCTATCACATTAAGGACGTTAACTAAATGAGATATCTGAGTTAAAGTTTAATTTTATCTCAATTTGAATAATACGAAGAATATTTATTTATGAGGCCTTTCGTGCTGCATAAGTGTGTGGCTGTAAAATCAACAAGTTGTGGGTTCGATCCTCAATCGAAGATTTAATATTTAACATTTTCATATCCTCGCTCTAGTAATAGGACAAAGAGCGTTGAGCGGTGTTGAGTTCCGCCACTCAACACGCAATGCCTCAAATTTGGTGGAAAGAGGGGATCTGAACGGAATGACACTTGGTTCTCAAGATCCTCTTCCTACCCATTCCTAGCCATGTGCGGAATTCAGTGTACATCTGAAAAACATGTTTATATTTTTTGATACATAACCTTGAAATTATATCAAATCTTTATATAAATGGAATCCTATCGTCTTTTTCACAGTAAATTATGTATTATAAATCAAGGCCCTTTATTAAATACCTAAATTAGATAGGATGTGTAAAAATTAGTAACCCGCCATTTTGTAGGGCGGCCATTTTATATTAGCAACAATACAAATTAAATATAACTTTATTGTTATCATAACAGTCTAAATCCTAATCAAAATTTCACCTCACCTCAATCGGATTCTGCGGAGTAGGGCAAACTGAGTTTGCAAGATTTCACATACACTAACTCTCAAACTAAGACGGGAAGTCAAGCTTATAATTACTAAGGCTTTAACCGGTGCACGGCGATATTAATTGGTTTGTTAATATACTTAGTACTAAACTTACTATGAGTATATATTCGATAATCAGCTTCACTCTGTATCCCCACATTGTTGGGTAAGTAGAGGGCACTTGAAAAGAAAATGGAACACATTCCGTTCACCGTTTTCGGTCAAATTTTTGAGGTACTACGCGTTGAGTGGCGTAATCTGACGCCATGTTTTGCTTTATTACCAGAGCAATATTCGATACCCGCCGTTGATTAGCCTAATAATATGTGATAACTTCGCGCCGCGTCCCGCACTTAGTAGAGTAGGCAGAGACAAATTGTGAACCTAGCGTCTTAATTCCGTTTTGCAAATTCAGCCAAACTCTATTTGAAACTAAACGCCGTCCTTTGCCTGAAAGTGGCTTGATGAGAAAGGGAGTACTTTAATACTAGGTTTGCAGGTTTTCTCTGCCTACCATGCTATGTGTGGGCTGCAAAACCGTCTCGTTTAATAATGTGTGTCTATATATAGAAAATAGCATTACCACGTGATTGATACGACGCTTAGACGAAACTACTTGATTTTAATTTTCTTTATAATTTTTTTGTTACAAAAACTTCTGGGGTGGGCACAACACTATTTCAAGGTAGGTACAGCCCCCTCAATCACCTCACTGCCAACGCCCATGGTCGTGGGCGACAACAATTAATGTATAAAAGATCCGTGATACATAAACTGAGTGAGCGTTGTAAAGCCGCGCCTAATGCGCCATATTTATCCGCATAATGGGTGACCCAGCGTTTTTCATTAATATATACACCTTATTACATATAACAATTGCAATTTACGATTGTATTTAATTACAGATTAAAAAATTACAAATTAAATATAAAAAAATATGTGAAGAATTATTTAATTTTATAAAAAAGTTGTGAACAACACAAGTCATAAAGTACGATGGCATTTTCGATTCCCACTCAAGGAAACGAAAATATAATATTTTAAAATGAAAATTTTATATTTGGCCGGCGTACCAGAGGGCGAGCGAGGGAGTCGAGGTGTAGGCGTGTTCCTCTCGATTGGTTGGTGCAATAATAGAGTACAAGGCGTATAGAGTAAAATAATTGAGTAATAATATAGTACAATAATAGAGTAAAACTAATAATTTGTGGTGATTTGATGGGTCGGAACTGCGCGTGACGGTTACGAAGGAGTGCTAGGCAAGTATGGTGACAAGAGAATGAATGAGTCTGGAAAGCTTATATTACAAATTTGCAAGGAAAGGAATTTGTTTGTGGCAAACACTAAAATTGACCTCAAACAAATTCACATGTACACATGGGAGCGAACGGAAGAGAGAAGTATGATTGATCTTTTCTTAGTGGACCAGCGTATTCGAAGCCAAGTTCTGGACACGCGAGTGTTTAGGGGTGCTGAATTGGGAACAGACCATTATCTAGTCGTAGCTAGAATAAGGAGTCTGTTCGCAGGTTGGCCCAACCGCACTGGTTGTCCAAGCTTGGCACCGAATTATCGCATAAGAAGCTGGAAGCTTCAAGATCCACCGATCAGAAAGGAATATAAAAATAGAGTTTCCAACAAGTTAGACAGCTGTGAATCTGGAAATGGAAGTATGCTGGCAGCACCTAAGGCTTTAACAATAAGTGCAACGAATGGTGGGATAATGAAATGAAAGCATGGCAGGATTATAAAGCCTCGGCTAAGAATAACAGTATGAGAGAGATAAGAAAGTATGAGTATAAACTGCAAAAACACCAAACGAAAGTACTGATAAAGATGAAGCGTGAAAATTCTGAGAAAGAAAGAGATGAAAGGTTAATGAACAACTTTCGGGAAAACACGAAGCTTTTCTGGCGAGAAGTGAGTGGTTCCCGGAGTTGCTCGCTAACCTGTAGAATGAAAGGGGTGCAACGGGAGTAGATGGAGTTACTACTGAGATGATCAAATATGGTGGGCCACGCGTCGTAGATCTGTTCTGGTTTTTGTGCTGGAAATTCATGCTGGAAATCGGGGAAGGTTCCAGACGATTGGCGAGGTGCAGTCATCGTGCCTTTGTATAAAGGCAAAGGTTCACAGATAGATTGCGCAAGCTATCAGTTTGATTAGCTTAGGTAGTAAAGTTTATGCTAAAATATGGTGCAGTGCTTATTGCATCATCAGAAAGCGAGTTGCAGTCATTGGTTACCACTTTGTGCAAATAATGGTCTAAGCCTTAATGAGAATAAGACGAAGGTTCTGATATTTGAAACAAATAAAGATAGGTTAGAATGCAAGATCAGTGTAAATGATAAGATATTAGAACAAATGACTGAGGTAGTATATCTGGGAAACATATTTAGCTGTTACGGAAGATACGAAATGGATGTGGAAAGGCGTATTGCTGCCGGTAATAGAGTTAACGGTGCCTTAACTGTATCGTTAAGACGGCGAAACATCGGCATAGCTACCAGTTTGGCCGTACACATTGCAGTATTGGTACCGACGCTGATATACGGCAGCGAAACGTGGGTATTACAGAAGAAGAATATAAGAAAGATGAATACTGAAGAAATGCGATCTCTTCGTAGGATATGCGGAGTCAGTTTAGCTGATCACATATCCAATGAAAAGAAACATAGAATTTCACAGAGAATTATGTTCTCTCTGCCTACCCCGCTAGGGATATTGCGCGAAGCTAAGTAATTAAGTAAATTTAATATTGGTCTTGTCTCTCTTTCTATGGTTAAATAATAGGGCGTGGTGACTAAAGCTTTTAAAAGCTGGTCATTATTGGGAGCATAAAGCAAAAAAAGACCTAGAGGACGATCAAGCAGGGTACTCCTCTGTCTGATCAACATAAAGAGTATCTAGTAGATACTCCAAACTTCTGTACTGTTGCATTGCCGTTGCCTTGCTACTGACAGGAGCCATTGGAAACAGTTAATTCCTGCAAAGATTTAACAACGACCATGTTCTTTAGTCACGAAGGACCAACCATAGAGTGGGAAAGAGAGAGAGAGAGAGAGAGAGAGAGATATCTGGCACTCTTTGATATTAATAATATTTTTGTAAATACAGTAAGCATACAAACTGTATACGAAATTTGAACCCAGAACCATCTCTTTTCGGACCAACTGAATTATGACACTATAATATTCTTAGAAATTAATCTACATACTATGAGTATACGTAATAATTCTCGTTACGCTTAGAAGGCCAATGTACTGAATGGGTGGTACTGATTAATTTACTAATTACAGTGTACAAGTAAAGGTCCGACGAATAAGAATCATTAATCAATGGTATTGCGCTTTCTGTGAGCTCATGAAACAATTTTTCATTTTAATTTCTAAACTATCATGGCGGAAGACCAGTATTTAGTATTTAGTTAAAATAATAGTCGTAAATTTAAATTTATTACAGTAGACTTAATGTTGTGCTGTCGAACTAAATTGTGGAGATGAATTATAATATATTAACACCACACGATTCTTGTGGTAGTCAATTTATCAAGAAATATAGTCTATAACGTCATTTTTTTGTTAATTGTACCGAATCTACTTCCGGCACTTAGATATACTCTTTTTACGATTTACACTGGAGGTCCGCACATGACAAGGCAGACCAAGGCAATGATAATTTGGGAAACCTAGTGTTACTCCGTTTCCATAAGAGTCGCGTCGCCTTGTCACCAGACTGAGGAAATGACTTGATTTACCCGACTTGTTATTAGAATTATGAAATATTTAAATTGAGAATATGATATTTAATACTCGAATAGGGATCGAACCCACAACCTGTCGTGTTCACAGTCAAATTCTTGTGATTCTGTACCAGAACAGGCCCCTGTGTGTGTGTTATATATCACTCATAAATATTTCTTTCTCACAATTCTTAATACTATATACTTAAATATATTATTGTAAACAGTCATATTTTATATGTGTTGCCGCTAGTAACAATGAAAATGTACTCAGATGTCGTCGCTCTCTATAATTCAGAGATAAAGAGTGGCGTTAAGTTTCGCCATATAACATGTATCGAATCGGTGAAAAGTGGGGTATGGAAGTGTCTTAATGAGAACAAAGTGTCTTAATACTAAGCTTCCAGGTTGCTTCTGCCTACCCTGCTATGTGTAAGATACAGTTTAAAGCTAAAGATAAATTGATATAGGCATGTCAAATTGATATAGGCATGTCAAATAGTGAAAATTTTCAGTGAGGCTTAGGTTTATATAATATCATATTCGAGCACGTTCTATGGCACATCTAGAACTTGATTTAAAAAGCGTATTTTGAATTGTTTTATTTCGCAAATTCGGAACTAAATTAAGTAGATGAGATGGTCCATCCATCTTTTTAGGAAAGAAATAAGCACCTGGCAACGAGTCGAGCCAATTGGAAGAAAACAAACAAAGAAAGCAGCACCCACAATTGAATAAGAGTAAGAATGCTGAGCAAAAATAAGAACTATTAATAAAGGTTTTCGATTAGGCCGCAATATATTATTTCTGTGTACAATAAAGTTTCTAGTAGCGCGTATTGTAATGTATTTCATAATCTCCATTAGCATTAAATCCGATTAAACAAACAATAAAATTGAAAAGTGCTATATTTAAAGTACAATATAAACATTTATAACGACAGCGTAAATGAAATTGCCGAATTGTTCTGTAAAATCAAAACAAAAATATATTTTTGATGCTCTTTTGTTTTGAATGTGTAGCGTTTGCTACTTGGTTATTGAATGTGGTGGTTTAGGGTTCATTTCGGGTGTATACTGATACTTTTGGTGGGTGGTAGTGGATTGGTGTATACATTTTTTTTATTATGGAAAAGACGCGGCAAACCAGCGTACTGGTCACCTGATGGTAAGTGATCACTGCCACCCATGGGCCCGTGTAACACCAGAGGAGCTACCGGTGCGTTGCCGGTCTTTAAGATGGATGGGCACCGGGGCCTGGCATTACTTTACGCCGGTTTTAAATGTCTGGGGTGGTAATAATCGGATCAAGTCTGCCCATGCCTGTTGCCATTGCGGACAACGTGACTTGCCCACACGTACTTTAGTCACCTCTTACGACACCATCAGCACCAGAATGATTCTATTCTAAGCCGGAATCACACGGCTAAAAATGTATGTAATGTATTATAAATGAATGAACGATTACACGTACGAAAAAATATAAGTCCTTGTCACGTTCCGCATGAGACAACGCAGTTTTAAAATTAGGAATTTATCTTAAAATGTATGGAATAATAATAAGCAAGTTATAATTATGGAATTCAGTTCAAGAAAGTAATGCAATTTTCTATCAATGTTTTCTTATGATGATATCACGTCCGTAAGGTGAAAACTTTTTCTTCCGCATATGGCTGCGAGAGAAAAATATTAAGTCAATATAATACTACTATATTGTAGGGTACTGTGCTGGGTACAATAAGCACCGGCAGAGGTCTAATATGAACTGTCACTTTAACTGTTGTCACTGTGAGATATTAACGTAGTGATTTGTCTAATAGAGCAGGAAAATAGAAAATAGATTTCTCCGAGTGGGAATTGAAGTGCACGTTATCAATTTTATATTAATTGACAAAATAAACATTAATTCGTTTAAGTTTCAAATATATATCTGTGTGTGTCTTTGGATAATGAGACAGACAGACATTCTATGACCCATCATACAAGATGTTCCAATAATGCATCTTTTTGCATTTTCAACTACATTGTTTTATACGATTTATTACTCTGCAGTAACATCTTGAATATCTATGGATTTGTGTAATTCAAATTCAAATATTTTATCAGAGAAATATGAAAAACTACGGCAACAGATTCTTAAGTGTTAATATGTTTTGTTTTTCATCATATTGTTTACTTTGGCATCTAATCTAAATATTTACAGTTTGTTGCTTTGGGTCGTATTCACTTCAATCAGCGCACTCTCACATACTATATGTGAGAGTGCGGTGATTGAAGTGAATATGACCCTGGGACTTTTAACCATACCGTTTTTGTTTAGGGAATCCGTTACTAGTGATCCCCGCAAGAAGAAATGAAATATTTATTTTTTTTAATTTCTTCGCTCTGGTGACATGGCAAAGCGCGGCGTTAAGTATCGCAGTGTGCACTCAACACGTAATGACAAATTAGGCTAAAAGTTTTACAGTCGACCCGCTTGTGCCTCAGTCCCACGTCAGGTATTAAGATAAAAAGATAATCTATTTATTATAATCGGGTCGGAATAACGGGTCTGTGGCCCTTCTACTATGGGGAGTGTTCCCGAGAGTTATTCAACCTAGTGTCACCAACCTAGTGTTACCATCTTGACTCCCGCCTCAGGAGTAAATACCATCCGCACCACCTAGATACATTTTGCATCCAACGGGCGTGCATCAAGATCATTCTTCCCACGTACGTGTAGACTGTGGAATGATCTTCCTCGTGTGCTGTTCCCCGAGCGTTTTCAAGATTCGTGTGTACAGACACGTTCACCCTATAGGTCGGCAAATTTAATATTTTATCCAAAAATTATAAGCATTAACACAGGCGGTTGTGGTGCAGTGACAACGTTGGTTTTAATTGAACGACTAATCGCGGCGTTGATCGCCACCAAACATGCAATGTCTTGAAAATTGTGAGACAGAATGTCTCAGCACTCGGTTGCCTCTGTTCTCCACCGTTCCATATACACGATACACAGCTTGAAAGTATATTATTTTAAAACAATCGCAAAGCTAAGTTATATCTAGCAAGTTTATAGAGTTCATTATTAAGACCAAGTTCTTTCAATTGAAAGTATATAACCAGCTACGTTGCAGGTGCAAAATAAATATTATGTACGTGAATATCCAATATCCACCATAACTTATAACATTTCATGTTATTGCTACGTTTTAAAATCGTTATGTTTGTTATAAGTTAGGATAATATTAGTGAATATGTCAATTTCAATCGAACTCAGACATAGACATATTCATATATAGGTGTGTGATTATCTACAGATATTTTTTTATGTTGGTTGATAAAAGACCTCTGAATTTGGTTTGGTCCCGATTTTACAGGGTCAAAACAAAAAGATTCCACGCAGTTGCAATGGTCTCTCGACACACAAGATTAGAATATAAACTTTTTTTATTTAAAGGACACGGCAAACGAGCGTACGGGTCACTTGATATTAAGTGATCACCGTCGCTATCGCCCACAGCCCCGTGTATTATAAGAGAAGCTACAGGAGCGTTGCCGGTATATAATATAGTTGGGCACCGGGGCCCGGCATTACCCAATGCGAAACGCAGTGACCAAGGTCACTACTTAACGCCGGTTTTAAATGCCGGGGGTGGTAACAACCCGGTCGAGTCTGCCCATGCGTGTTGCCATTGCTGACAACGTGACTCTCCAACACGTACCTTAGTCGCCTCTTACGACACCATCAGTACCAGGGTGATCCTATACTATGCCGGAATCACACGGTAAAAAAACCTTTGTGATCGATAGACAATGCACATATGTCACATAAAATTATAAAGCAGAATGTTGAAATTTGACACGTAACTAGGCTACGGAGTGTAGTGAAGCTGTAAGAGATTTATTGAAATTCCTACAGTCAGTATTTTTTCCTATTGAAGAATCGGCCAAGTGCTAGACAGGCTCGCGGCCGAAGGATTCCTTACCTTTATCAATAACGATATAAAATCATGTATTGTGTTGCAGTTCTCTCAAATATTTATATTATTTCATGTATTTGTATTTTCGTGTTGTTATAGTTCCTACAGAAATACTTTATCTGTGAAAATTTTAATTATATAACTATCAGGGCTCATGAAATACAACCTGGAGCCTGAGAGCCGTACAGACATAAAGACAATGCAGTCCTAACAATAGGATCCCGTTTTTTACATATAAATTAACATTGAACTAAAACATATGAAATTTAAATATTTAACAATCAATAAGTCTTAGAGAATTACACAATATTGTAAGACACTGCTATATCCATCTTAAAAGCTTTTGTCAGCCATCTTCTACTGCGCTTATAGAACTAATCAGAAGTGGGTATCTTAATAGTGGAGAAGTAGCATTCATCTTTCAATATAAGATGGACGTCTGGTATCTTGTTCAATTGACGTCTAATTAATCTTTCCTAAATCCGATAGCTTGTACATAACGTTCAACAGATAATAAATCTGACGTAAGGGCACAAATATGCGTCTGTAAATGCGTCAGGCTGTGCGTTTGGTTTTACTCAAGGAAATCGAAATATTTTAAATAAAAAAAAAACATTTTCATTTCTTTCCTCTGGTAACAAGGCAAAACGCGGCGTCGAGTGCCGCCATGCCTCTAATTCATGGAACGGGGCGTCTTAACATTAGAGTGTGACATTCTACTAAAATTCGACCGAAACGATGTTATGGAAGCAATCATTATTTGTTATACAGAAATATATACAACACGTTAAGAGATTGGCTCTATAG
>DWMZ01006502.1:0-10287 GCA_018249855.1 Eueides tales michaeli | reverse complement strand
CTATAAATTTAATGATTACCTGCTTGATAACTGCAAACTTTAGTTTGTCAACTTTTTTCGCAATTAAAGTATTTTGGTCATTTACTGTAAACCTACACTAATGAAACGTGACAAGAAGTGTGAATTGCAAGACATATAAAGGGAATAATTTAAAAAGACAAACTTAAACTAATAATTGTAGTTCATTTTACGTATAAAAATAAAAATTAAATAACGTTTTGTAAAATTAGTGCATATACCTGCAAACTTTTATTAATTTAAGTCAATTTTCATTTTTTATAAATTACACTTCCCGCCATTGTACTACAATCTAGTTACATCTAGACCTGAACTAATTATAGAACGTTCGATGGATAAGAATGCTCGCACTTGACCGGTATTTTTATCGAAAATTTGAATTAGTTTGCAGCAGAGTAAAAAAATATTATACTATTTCTCATCAGTAGGTAGGTAATTTATAATTTAACAAAATAAAACATTAAATGTATAAACGTAATGTATAAAGGCGTTAATACGACACTTGAGAAGAGTGATTATGGTCTCAATAAAGTTTTATGATTTGACTGGCGTTTTCGACGCTATTAGATTTTAATGTTCACTGTGATTACTTAGAGCGGTCAACCATGCGATATATTGAATGAGATTAGAAAGCTTAAAATTTAGACGTAATCCATTAATATGTTATGGCTCTATTTGAAGATACGTGATCTTTTATACTCAGTTTCACGCTGTATCCCGCACATGGCAGGGTTGGCAGAGGGAACTTGGGAACCTAATGTTAAGACACTCCGTTCTGTATTCCACTTTCCGCCGAAAGGCGGAATGAGTGGTGGAACTCAACGCCGCGCTTTGCCTTGTTACCAAACAGAAGAAATGAAAATATGAAAAATTGAATTTCCTCGAATGGAGATCGAACCCACAACCTGTCGGTTACAGTCACACACTTGTGCCGCTGCGCCACGACAGGCCTATTGTTTTTTTATAAATTATGTAAAATTGATATAAAAATATAATTAGAAAAAATAGAATTGCTAGTTCTTATATCAAGAGGGGGCAAATGAGCTGAAGGTCCACCTGATGGTAAGCAAAACCTTCGCCCATGAACACCTACATCCTAAGGTTGTAGGTGCGTTGCTAGTTCTTATAATAAACAATATCTCATTTTAAGTTAAATAAATAAATATACGTGTGTCAATAATGTTAAAAAAATAGATCGATTTGTATTTGTAATGACTATTGGCGTTACGTTAGACAAAAATCAGCTTTACTTAATACAGGAAATCTCCCTATATAGTATATTTTCTTTGCCTTATTCTTCAAGTTAAGACAAAAAGACATAATTATTAATAGAGATAAATTATTATATATTTATGTTAAATTGTACAAATTAGACACATAATCATAGAATAGAATCACTAGATTCCCTTATAAAAATTGTGTTCTTTTCGTAAAAAGTCATAACTGTCTTTTGCCTTATACTGCTAAACGCTAAAATGTTATGACCTTTACTATACAAAATGTATAAGTAGGTAGGGTATACCCATATTATATTTTCTCGACTCGAGTATGTGTGAAAATTATAGAAGTACATATGTATAAAACAAAACTATCACCTCTGTTAATATAAATCAATTTTCAAACTATGTTTTCCAGTTTTTAAAGGGCTTTTTAATTCAATTTATGATCGAAACTTCGTGCATATGCACAAAGTTTCGATCTTCAGCTATTTTTATAGCAAAACTTCTTACAGTTCATAAAAAATTACAAATTTTCTTAAAGTCAAAGTTGGTCTCTAATATGAAATAAGAAATGAACAACAACAACAAGATAACATGCCGAAAGAAACCACAAAAAATACTGTTTGTTTAGTCATTTTACGAGCGCGAGCTCTGCATACAATGCTCATCCTGCGCCTACGCAACCAATGTCATTGATTTGGAAATTGCTTAAGCCGTTACTTAAAATTCAAATTCGTTCTTCAAAATGATACGACATCCGTTAAAGATTTGAAATCGAATATAAATTATGTTTAAACGCTTGTCATTGCTGTACCATTACCTATATGAGAAGATTCTGTATCGAAATGCTACGATAGAATTATTCATTGAAAATAAAAATATAAGTTTTCACAGTATCAAATTTCGTTTTCGTAACGTTTTCTACAAATCGTTGTTTATCTTACAAATACATCTGACTATCATTTTAATAAGCATATGTTAAACGATATACATATTATATCTATTATCTCAAAAAAAGCATTACGTATTTTTATGCTTTTATATAAACAAATAAGGCGGAGGGAGAAGTAAGCCAGACTTTCGAGTAATTGTGTATTGAGTGGTGTAATTCCACGTTGCATTTTGTCCTGTTACTAAAGCGATTAAATGAAAAGAGTTCATTTCCCCCGTGTGGAAATCGAACCCACATACATTGCGCTTGCTAGATGCAAGATGCCTTTCATTATATGGGTTATAATGAAATGTACAAATAAATGTATAATATGTAAAAATAGATGTGGTTACGCGCGGACTCAGATTTTTGATATACTAAAAAAAATTAATTTAACCAAAAGATTCATTTATCGTACCATCAAACGGTATAATGAGGACTCAAATTTGGAAGATAGAAAAAGAAGTGGTCGTCCTCGCTCCGTTAGAACGCCAGCAGTGATAAAAGCTGTGAAGACGCGAATCCAAAGAAATCCCATACGCAAGCAGATACTGTTAGTTCTTCAAATGGGGTTAAGCAGAATCACGGTCAAAAAGCTGTTGAATGAAGACCTAGGGCTACGAGCCTATCGCAGAAAAACAGGACATCGTTTATCATCGGACGTGAGACTGACGAGATCCCGCATTTTGTTGAAGCGATACGCGGGAAAAAAGCATCGTCAAATTCTCTTGTCGGATAAAAAAAATGCTAAGGTACGCCCACAGCAGTGAAATATATATATATATATATATATATATATATATATGTGTGTGTATATAACAGGGAACATAGTGTTAAGACACTCCGTTCCACTTCCGTTGTTCACTTTATCAATAATTCCTCTCCAACCTCTTTTATTCTTATTTTAACTTTTCATATTATTATACTTTTATAATATTAAAACAAAATCAATCAAACATCGTGACTATTGGTATTTATTTCTATATCAAAAATACCTAAATAAATAAAGTAAAAACTACAACGCCATAGATCTTAGATAACACATAACGTATGTTAGTTGAAAAATAGAAAATCCATTTCATTTAAAAAATGAAAGCCGCAATCAATCAAATAAATATCTCGTCTCGAGTTCCTATTTCCATACCCAATAAGTGGATACAAATTTATGGAGGGCTCGTTTGCTGGGTATGACCCTCGCGTTATCGGTACATCTAACCGCGTTCTCTAACGCTACGCTATGATGTACGATCGTGCTAGGGTACGTCTATAGAAAAGTAAGCATTTTCGATTTTTTCTAAAATAAAAATTGTAAAGACAAAGATGAAATCTTATCCAAACTAAGAAGTTATATATACTACATTTTACAAATGTTAAATAATTATTCACCAATTTATTAAAATAAATACAAAATTTTATTTATTTTATGTGACATAAGAAATGGATAAATAGTAAATGGCTTATTTATCTTATTTATTAATTTTATTTTATTTTTTATAAAAGTCAAAATATGAAAAAAATATAATTTGATTTTTATTTCTAAGCTAATAGTTTTTCTAAGGCTACTTTCGCATTTGAAGGGATATAAAAACTTTATGATGGCTAATTTAATTATTCCTTTTTTTAAGTAATAATTTCATAAAAGCCCTCTCATAATAAACCGCTTCGTTACGTAACGCCAGTTTGTCTGGCTTCCCTTTCTCTCACGCATACGACAACAGCAGACAGACTTCTCCTCTAACCCACAGCGTTAGTTCTTTTTCTGATAGATTCTTAGATTTATAACTATATATATATATATATATATATATATATATATATATATATATATATATATATTACAATCTTTAAAAAATATATAACCTTTCCTAACTTAATCTTATTAATATATGTAAACCTAAACTGTTGGACGACTCGAGATGCATGTGTTATATTTTTTTCATTTTTCTTTCAAAGAGTTATTTATAAAGTAAGTATGTAAATATTTCTATAACTAGAATTTTATTCCAGAATCACGATTTAAAAAATTTATAAATAAAATCAACAATATTACAAAACGCTCTTTCATTTTGAACATGATCGCACCCGATACTTGTAAACTGATCCTGAAAAATCGACTCGTCAATGTGATGCACGTGAGCTATCTGCAGCGTTGAGCTCGACAACGTTACTATATAAATTGCTACAAGAGCAAGTTGCTACGACATCTCACTCCAACATCATGGATATAAATATTGATTGCTTTTGTATTTGTCACTATCATATTTGCGAATCGTGTTACTCTTGTGGAAGGAACTAACTGACGGGATGTCTTTCGTAATATATTGAAATTTACTTAGTGGAAAATTACAACTTTTAAAATGTTTTACAGCATTTTGTTAATCATAGTTAATATTTAATATTTTCATTTCCTCGCTCTGATAACACAGCTAAGAGCGGGGTTGAGTGCCGCCACTTAACACGCAATGTCCTAAATTCGGAAAGTAGAGAACGAAAATATCTTAATGGGAACGAAATATCTATCATTACATTTCGAAATTCTTCTGCCTACCCTTCTATATATCGAATACAACGAGAAGCTATAAAAAATAGATTTGGTTAATTTAGGTAATTTAAAGATAATATTAATAATTTCAAGTAAGAAACACTACAGAAGGCTTTGGTTATCCTAAATAATATAGTAACTTATTTAAAAAAGCTTTTGCTTTTACCCTTAGGTGTTGCGCATGATGTATCAGTATTTAAGAATATAAAAATGAAATATCACATACATGGGTAGACCTACTACGGAAATACATTTTCGGTAGTCAAATCGAAGTCATTTCATGAACTTACTGCTATAATTAATATAGTATAAGCATATAGTACACAGTTAATCCTGTCTGCTTCATTTTGATAAATGGATGTATACCATTTGAATACGATTTCAGTTAAATGTGCCGCAATTAAAACGTCCAGCGGGGCGTAATGTAAATTGCCTGCTTGTAGACCAAGAGTGGGATTCCAAATTCTGCTTTGTCATTTCTACGAGAAATTTCTCCGTACTAAAAATTTCTTAAAGGTAAAAAACACAATAGTTAATATTAATGCAGCCTCTCTAAGCATTCATTTAAATTTCTTCAGTCAATATTACATTTATCTTCTACTCAGTATGATGAAGGAAATCACAAGTCACATTTTTTTAATGTATTCCAAGTTAAATCACCTTTTACTTAAAAATATAACTATTAAGATTATTATTAATATTTTTTAATGTAATTAAAATAAAATTCAATGCATAAATTTATACATACCATGCATCTCTTGTATGCATCAATACACATTTAGCAAAGATAATCTAAAGAAAAAGTTTATTAAATCTCGATTTTTGCTTATAGTAGGGCAGATAAAGATATACGTCCTTCGAGCACCTCATTCTTGCGTTTCGTTGTTCGCAGAACTTAACGCCGCGCTTTTCAATCTCTTATTATTCGTTCTCCAATAGGAATCGAACTTATACGCCGCCACGCCTCATTTACGGTCAGCGCCACTTCGCCACAACGATTTTATATATATTATATCCGTTTAAAGTTAAATTTTGACTTTTGCTTAATGTTATACCGAATTTGGTAGCTTAGCTCTTAGATTACATCGGTAGTTTCAAACTGAAATACATGTGCGACATGTGCTTGGACGTTAGCTAATACCCGCAATTAGAAACTTTTGGTGAAGTTATCCTGAAATATCCTCGCTATTATGTGAATTACACTTAATTACTGTCCCTGTACATTTCCTAATGTTTCACTCAGCTTTATACATATGTACGACAACGTGAAAAGTACATTACAGAGACTACGAATTACATTATAAAGTAAAATATTTCTTTAGAAAAGTATAAAAAGACTATTTTATATTTTTTATTACTTTGAATACATAACATATCAAAATACGAGCATCATTCATAAACCAGGTGACTTCACTTCATCTTTATTCTAAGTACTAATTAAGGTAGTAATAATTTCGCTTGGAAATGTAGTAGTAATCTTTTTCTAGATCCATATAAAATTGTTAATGAAACAAATAATTAGAATTTTTTGCTTAAATCTTACTCTGTGTCCCGCACGTGGAAGGGAACTCAACGCCACACTTTGCCTTTGAAAAAATTAAATATTTTATTTTCTGGAGTGTGGATCAAACACACGTTTATTATAAAGCTTGTGCCTCCGGACTACTTCAAGTCTCTAACTTTTTATTAAAAAAAATAAAAACATTTTATTTTCTAACTTTAAATTATTTTTAATAATACTACATTTAATCACAAAAAACGACTACTTTAATGATAGCAATTGCAAAAAGCACGAAAGGGTAAATTAAAGAAGTAAGTTACAAATGTTCGTTTTAATGTAATTTATATAGAAAATTTAAGTTTCTAAATGTCCTAATGGCCACATACACGTCTTATTGCATATAAAACGTGTTAATAATGAAATCGCATTTGTCTTGCGCCGGCGCCTGTCGTTAACGAGATGCGTGCATGCCGCGACGTCTACAAAAACCAGCGTGGGGTGTCCACGCTTAAATGAATTATTATTTTGAAGTTTACATTATTGTTTATTTGCATAATCGTGTAAAAGAAAATTATTTCACATACAGCCAAGGGAATGGAAACAAGATGTTGTATCTTATGTACTTTGTACTCAACTGACAACGTTTCTTAAATTAAACTTCTTATAAATTATTTTTTGCAAAAACTGACAGTAGCAATAAATAAAAAATATCTACTACAAAATGTACAATACGGTCGAGGAGAGAGTGCCAGCTCTGAAGTTAGAAGCCCATGACTGCAGTTTTGATTTTACATTTTTTCATTATATTTGATTATTTTCTTCCTTATAAAAAATTACGCAAAAGTTCGGAATGTCAAACTTCAAGTCACGACACATTGCGTCGACTCTACAGTAAACTCTTACTCGAAGAAACGCTTTAGAGAAACATTGCAAATGATACAAGCATTTATAGAATTTTGTATGAAATTTACTGCGTAATCAAAACCTGAAGGATACTTTCTTAAGAAAAAAAATTTAAGCATAGCAAAATTTGAACCCACGTTTTTTTGAAAAACATTCAAGCACTCTGACTACTAACTATACGTTCTCATCAAGCTACGTTGAAATTCTTATACGTTTGTTAAGACTTATTTATTTTGTTAGCATCTCTGTAGGGAGATTTTAAAAAGTTTTTGCCACTCAAAGATAATTTCTTATAAAATATCGTTTGACACGAGAGAATCCTATTTATTAAATATTATCGCAACTGTTTTTCAAGTGTTAATCCACACTTAGGAAAAACAAATATTTATTTATAAAAATACGTCTACGAAAAATACTTATTTTGGACTACTACATTACATGCACATCAGGTAGAACTAGAATTATGAAATTTGGTAGGAAATAAGAAAATCCTCATTTCTTGCCTTATAAAAAAAAAGAACGACAAAATTGATAATAATCGACACATATAAGTTTACTTGTTACGTTCTGTATCTCTCCCACATCTTCCTACTAAAGAATAAACTGAGTCTCACTTTGTCTGGACGACCCGGCGTATGCAAATAGTTGATTTACTCTCGTTATTTGCACTTGCTCCGTCATTGTCGTTGGATAAATAGTATCTTCGCTAAAAAGACTTATGAGTCTGCAAGTCTCTTTGACAGCGGGAGCAATGAAATTAATTAAAAATAAAAAATAAAATTAAATTTCTTATTATATTTTAAAACAACGGTGAAAAATAATTTGTGAAAATAAAATTTATTTCATTTTTTAATTGTTTTTCACTCTTGCTATGATTTTTGTGGAATTCCATTTACAGTTTATTTTGTCTTGTAAATTCTTTATAGGAACATATTTAATATATGAATTTCTTTGAATTATAACGTCATAAATATATTATCCAATTAAAATTGGAATGTATTGAATTTGATCTTACGAAATTATCTCCAGCGAACTTTATTTGATATGCATATGCATAGATAATCAGATAAAGTATTTCTTCTTAAATAAATAATAATACATAGATGACAATAATACATTACCTTTTCTTAATCTTCTTATAAAAATAAAAAGTATATTAGACGAAATACCATTAACATTGTCGTTATATTATTTTTGCTTTTCTGTAACTGCGCATTGACTCACCTATATACTCGTACATATTAAAAACCGCTCAAATTCAAGTTGGACTCGTTCACTGTGGGTTCCGTACAAATACGCAAAGCGTTGCATGGCCTGAACTAGAAATATGTTTTTTTTTAATTATTCTAATTTATTATTTAATTATATATTATGTAATTATTCTCATTTATTATTTATTATTTAATTATTTATTATTTAATTATTCTAATTTATTATTTTTTTTAATACCTACATATTTTCACTTTTAGGTTTTTTTTACCGATAAAATAACAATAAAACAATATAATTCAAATTTCATAACTGTACATCTACGGCCACGAAAATTATCCTTTTGATTGCGGTCCGAATTTCTTTAAAAACTATGCAAAATTCTTATGTGTTTATTAGGTTGACCAATAAGGGGTCGAATATTTTCTCGAGATTAAACGTCTGGACAAAAAATTAACAAAATGATGGTATAAGTATCCCATTATTTCCTTTTGAGACACGGAACCCAAAGAAATACATTTAAATCAAAATATATTTGATACTTCACTCGATGTCTTTCTATTCAGGCGCATGTCCCAGCGCCTTTGCAAACATAAAACTATTGCAAACTTAATTAAAACAACAATATAAATTTCCACATGACAAAAGCAATAATCGTTTGTTATTTATTGAGGTAGAAACCAATCAGACATGCAACACCACGCGCGGCTAATGTAGAGTCCGATAATATTGGGGAGGTTATTGCGTCTCATTATTGTAACCTTCGATACGGGAGCCCTAATATAAGGCGTTTGTTAAATTATAATACAACATGAAAATACTATTGGAAATACATGACTATGCCTAATTTTTTATATTTTATTTTAAGTATGAATTTTAATTTAGAATTTTTTTAATAAACAAAAGTTTTACGTTTATGAATACAAGAAACCGACTTAGGGTTGGACTCGCCCAGAAAGTTTCACACTAATTTTAATATTGTAAGGCAGCGGGAAGTACTTGTTGAAAAAGTTAACAAATTAAAGTTTTTGGGCCGTAGCGTACATATATTTATTTGTATTTAATAAACTATGACAGTTTACTTTTAACTATGGCGATATTTTTATTTACATGTTTTCTCACTGTATCTTTCGTTCAAAAAATATTATTTCTAACGTTACATTTAAAAAATATTCAGCATTACACAGAGGTCGCAAAATGTTAATAAAGATACCATGTCGTTATTACCGGTCACTCATACAGAGTCGACGGAGGAGTACGTTGATGATAATGGGCTTTTGTAATATGACTGATGCCCCCTGCACTATTATTGTAACAAGAAAAAATATTGGTAAAATACTTTTTATTAGGGAATTAAAATGTATATAATTTGGTCAATAAATGGAGCATTTTCTCGCACCTAGGCAATGAGAACCTAGAGTCAAGATACTACGTTCACCACTTTTAGCTTAAATAGAAAAAAGCGTTATGAAAAACAGAACTAAACACATTATTTAGCCTCTTAAGAACAGGGATACCGGTCAATACTCTAACTAAGGAGCAAATCTACAAACATTGCTTTTACGATAAGACCTAGTCCCACTGCGTCATGATAGCCTCGAATTATACTATTATTTATATAAATTGCGACATATTACTTATATTATGATGAAAACGATTACTAACCTCTACTCAAGGACTCAATTTTACAATAGGTGTACCTATTGCAAGTTATTGCAAGTTTAGACGTAATAAGGTAATTTAAGAATATAGAGCCCAAAAACCTGAAGAATATTTAGTAAAAGTGTCTAATTTCAAAGATCGAAAAAGTTTTTTTCTCTGTATGTTTCTTTCTTATCTCCTTTTTTTACTTTATGTTCTCATTAGGAAACCATCACTTATTGCGTTATTTATATATAAATATATATATATATATATATATATATATATATATATATATATATATATATATATATATATATAT
>DWMZ01006501.1:0-10288 GCA_018249855.1 Eueides tales michaeli | reverse complement strand
CATTTTCCGCCAAATTTGAGGCATTGCGTGTTGAGTAGCGGAACTCTCACTTTACAATATTAAACATTTCATTTGCTCGAATAGGGATCGAACTTACAACTTGTCGCGTTTACAGTCGCACGCTTGTACCTGGGCTACGAGGGGCTTCTATCTTATGTAAATAAATATTAATATATTTAATTTATATATGTTGAGTTCCGCCACTCAACACGTAATGCCTTAAATTCGGCGGAAAGTTGGGAACTGAAGTGGAACGGAGTGTCTTGACACTAGGTTCCCGGGTTCCCTCTGCCTACTCTGCCTTGTGTGGGATACAGCGTGAAGCTACAAAAAAATATTTAATTTAATCCTTTAAACCATAGGTATAAACTACTACTAAAACTGTAAAAATATATTCTACTCGACTTATATCTTGTAAATGATACGAGAACACCTAATAGTCTGTCATGTAATTGGAAAGAATCCTTTGAAACTAAAATTGTCTTTCCCCCGTTATACTCTATACAACATGCAATATCGGTGAAGCCTGTGTTCTATTAACAAAGGGGTAGTTTGCTACCCTCAAATAATTTATCTTTAGAAAATATTAAGATTATATTACTAATGGTTTAGAGAGAGAAGATTCACTCACACAGATTTACGCTGTATCCCTTACATGGCAGGGTAGACAAGGGGAACTTGGGAACCTAATTTTTATTTTGTTCCCCTGATTCTGCCCAATTTGAGGCATTGCGGAACTCAACGTTTTTCCTTGTTATCAAAGCAAAGACACGAAAACATTGAGTATTAAAATTAAAAATATTTCATATTTCATTATCATTATCAAACCCATAATCACTCGTTTACAGTCATACAACTATGTCACTGCGCCAACAAGCAGGAAAGGCCTCAAGACGATTATATTGTAAAAATAGAATTATACTTCTGTTGTAGAATAGACGAAACGAATTAAATAATAATAATGCAATAATAATACGCAAATTTCAGAACTTATAGACCTTTTATGTTTAACAACGGAGGCCTTGTCAGAGTATTTTAACAAAATAAACCTATGTGTCAAATAATTATATATAAGTTTAAATCATCCTCATTTTGATCTATCTTGCCTTGTGGAAAAAGCGTAAGTCTACATTAATCAAAATGGTACCAATCTACACTTATAAATTAAACACACAACTACTGTGCCACAATGGTGTCAATATCCAACAAAAGCTCGTCTACAAAGCTTAACAGAATGAAAAGCTTCTAAAATACCTGAAATATATACACATTGAACGTTAAGTACCCACATACTTCTTTGTCTCTACAAAAGTTGAAATATCGCATCAATTTGTATAGATTTAGATCTTGGTGCAGACGAGGCCCTCGGCGGATCCAATTGAATTTATTTGTTCAGTAAATAGCGTTAAAGGCCCTTTTATACGTCAATAAGAAACTTGAAGACTTTTGTTAACGATTTTTTTCGCTCAGGCTTGTTCGTTCTATTTAATATGTTTTTATTATCATAGAAGGTTGGTCTTGTGTTAATGTACTCATTTCCTCAGTTACCGTTATTTTGGGAGAGGAAATCGAACTAACAACTTCATCGATTACTGTCAGATACTATCTGCTGAGCCATGACGATCTCAGATTGATATGTACATATGATTTGTACGAAAACAGGTGTAAAGTGAAACATACTCGTAAATTATTGAGCATGTTTATATTGGTATAATCTTTGTTTAAGCATTGTTAGTGATTACACTTATTAAAAAACGTAAGCTTTCTTTGTTATATAATAATCTTTTTGTATAATGTCAGCTTATACAGTAAATCTGCTAAGTCCATCAAAGTCAAATACTCATAGTTTTTAATTCTAATTTTTCTGGGAATTTTTCAAATGTATGTGTGTGTGTGTGTGTTTGTGTGTGTGTCTGGTGTATGTGTTTTTGTGTTTGTGGGTGTGTGTGTGGATGTATGATACTCTGAGCTGACGATGATATACTGTGTACCTATACTTGTAGTCGCTCACCAGTTTGACTACATGAACTTTAATATGTAAAATATATAAAATGTAGTTTTATATCGGGTAGGCAAAAATATCTTATTTTCAATGTAACGTCGGAAATCTCCTCGTTAACAAAGCTACCCACAACCACTGTTATATTGTGGATTTTTTATTACTTTTTTCGGCTTCACGCTGAATCCCGAATATCGCAGGGTAGGCAGAGGCACTTTGGGAAACTATTTTTAAAACACTCCGCTTAGTTCTCCACTTTTCGCCGAATTTGAGGCATTGTGTGTTTGAAAGGCGGAACCTAACGCCACCATTTTTCTTGTTACCAGAGCAAGGATATGAAATTATTAAATATTTCATTACTTGTATCCCGGTATAATAATGTATACTAAAAATAAATACATAAGTTTCTCTCTATTTCTACAAAAGTTTTTATCCTTTTTTTTCTTTTTATGAACTTAATGCTCTCACTCGTATATGGGAGAGGTAGCTTAGGAACCTAGAGTTAAGTCAGTCCGTTACCACTAAGACACTTCCGTTACTTGTAACAGTAATAATACTGTAGACCAGTAATAAAAGCAAGAAAAAGGCAATGGGGAGCGCTAACAAGTAACACTCCTGATTCACTTATTAAGTTATTTCTTTAGCACCGTCTAGACGGGTAATAGTGAATTTCTACGAGTGTTACTTGTTATAGTTATATATACTTCTATCCTATAAATATTTGGTTGAATGCACTGATTTCGGGTACTACTGATTCGAATTTAATAATATTTTGCCTTGTCGTGGCGCTGCGGCACAAGCTTGTGGCTGTAACCGACAGATTCTGGGTTCGATCCCCACTCGAGGAAATGAAATATTTAATATTTTCAATTCAAATATATAATGTTTCATTTCTTCGCTCTAGTAATAAGGCAAAAGCGCGGCGTTGAGTTCCTCAACACTTAATGCCTCAAATTCGGCGGAAAGTGGGGAACGGAAGTGGAACGGAGTGTCTTAACACTAGGTTCCCGGCTTCCCTTTGCCTACCCTGTCTTGTGCGGGATACAGCGTGAAACTAAAAAAAGAAAAGTTAGCCTAATTATAACATAGCAATAATTGTTTCATTACAGGCTATAGCCTAGGCTGGGCTAGCTGGCTCGAGGAATAATTATTTTGCTTTGGGCTAGGGGCTAGACTATACTATATATTTACTACATATTTTTTTATGTACGTGAGTTTAGATTTATCTAAGGTACCTCAGGCACTTAAAATATGTTGTGTATAAGTCGTACAACTCTTAGTTTTTTCTTTATAACCACGAAAGCTGGATATAGTGTAAAACTTAAAAAACCACAAAGTGATGTTTTTAAGTTTCACACTGTATTCAACTTATTTTTGGGTAGACGGAGGGAACCTGTCCCAACTTTAGTGTTAAAACAAAACCTAAAATGTTAAGGTGAACAAATTCTTTTACCATTAGAACACTTTCATATGCCAATTTCTACCGAAATGTTAGCATTGCGTGTCGATTTGTTGAACTGGACGCCTTTTACCTTGTTAGTAGAGCAAGGAAAGAAAATTATAGAATATATATTTTCTTCGAAAAATCAAACTTTCCCGTTTTCAGTCATATGCTTGCCCCTGTACCACTATGTTTTATCCAGCACATGTCTGCCGTGGGTGCAATCCCCACCACTCAAAACGCAATGCTTCTAAATTTAGCGAAAAGAAGGGATTATGAAATGGAGCATCGTAACACTAGGTTCCCAAGTTCCCTCTGCCTTATCATATGCGGGATACAATTGCAGCTGAAAAAAAAACACGTTAAATAAATATTATATGAGACTGCGTCAGCAAGTCTAGACATTGTTTAAACAGACACCCTAAACGCAGGAAGCTTGAGTCATGACTGATTTCTTGGTAAACGAATAAATATAATAACAATTTGTATAAAACACCTTACGACGCAATTCTTGCCTGTAGTCTCTTAGACTAAAGGTTTACGGGTTACGGGTTCAAATTTGTAGTAATATAGTAAAAAATAGTGAGGAACGGAACGGAGTGTTTTAACACTAGGTTCTTAAGTACCCTCTCTCTGTTGCTATATTTGGAATACAGAATAAATAAGACATATGTAGGTTTATAGATACAGAATAATATGTAAAATTTATGGCAAAAGTATTTAAAGCAATATTTGTCTATTTATGTTCGACAATATACACATGCAATATTAAGTGAAATCTTTATTAATTGCATATCTTTCGGGTATAATAATATAAACAAAGAATTTCCTGTTCAGTTTTTCTTTTTTACTTCCCCCACAATTTTTAAACGCTGATATTGAGTGACTTAACATAACACCGTGCTACATCTTAACAGATAAAGTATATGGAAATAACTTAATTAAAGTGCTATGCAATCCAAAATCGCCTACTTTAGGACCACAGGTCTATAGATTTGATCTATGCTTTATAGGAAAAGAATCAACAATGCTCATTCATTAATATCTAAGAAATCAATAAGCATACTCAAACAAAGAACGTTATTTTTTTCTGTTGTCCAAGGGCTACTAAATTTTTTTTTACTTTAGACTGTATGTCGCAATTGGCAGGGTAGGCAAAAGGAACCTAGTATTAACACACTTCCTTCCGTTTGCGACTTTTTACCGAATTTGAGGCATTGCGTGTTAAATTGCGGACCTCAACACCGCGCTTTGCCTTGTTACCAAAGTGAAATATTTAAATGATAATTATTTCATTTTCTCGATTGTAACGTCTACAATCACACACTTTTGCTCCTTCACCATGATAGGCCTGTACTGTAAGTCTTGTTAATTGATATTAATTTCAGCAAGTAACTCACTCAACGCAATTTTGAAAAATCGTGATAGACAGACAACTGTATTTTTACTATTTTTAAAGTGTCATTCCACACTCAGGAAAGAAAAATATTAAATTTAAAAACGTATAAAAATTTGAACGAAGCAGGATTTGAACCTGCGCCTTTTGGACGGTTATCAAGAGGCGCGGGTTCAAATCCTGCTTCGTACAAATTTTTATACGTTTTTAAATATAGTATTAGACATAGATATTGACAGAAAGAAAGTTGTACAACAAAGTGATCCTAACGTGATCGTGAAATTACTCTAATTTTTCCGTTTCAGATACGATTGATAACTTATTTTTTTATTAAATCGGTTAAATATTACTTTAAAATTATGCATGTCTAAAAAAACGCGTCTAGAAGTCTAGACGGTAGTAAAACAAAACAACATCGTGAAGTGCCCACTGGCCCTTACTGGAGCTACCCTAATCTGACGGAGTTATGGACGCTTTAATCACGGTTTTTTAGTATAACCATGATGTAATATAGAACAACTATTTTTTTTCTAAATTCTGGATAAGAACGTATGGTTTAGTTAATGAGAAAGGGCTTGCCGTTCAAGCCGTTTTCCAAAGAGAAGCGGGTTCAAATTCTGCTGCGTTAAAAATTTTATACGTTTTCTAAAAAAGCATTTTTCTTTTCTAAATGCGGAATATCAGTTTAAATATGTTAAAAATATTAAAGTAAAGGCATTAAGAAATGGTAACTCTAAACATATATCTTTGCGTGACAAAAAATTGTGTAAATTTTCCTACAGAGATGTTAACAATATAAATAAATTGTAATAAGCGTACTATAACTTCCAAGTAGCTAGAAAAGAACATATGGCTTAGTCGGTCAGACCGCGTAGACGGTTTCCAAAGAGGCGCGGGATCTTGCTACGTACTAATTCTTATATGTTAAGTACAGAAAAGTATTATTTTATAATTAACTTACAGTTAGAAATAAATTATTTTTCACGTGGTAATATTAAATAACAGTTATATTTTTTTTAGCCTTCAGATATAAACTATATTAAGGAAATAATTAACTACTGGCTTAGAAATCATCTGAAAGTCAATTCGATAAAAAAATATTATATATTTATCTATATATGATAGACGAAAGATGAAGAATGCGTACGCATTTACTTAGAGCACGATGGCCAGAGACTACCTAGAATCTATTATTTCTCAATTTCTGATCAAAATTATAAGCACTTGTAGTGCGAAACTAAACACCGCAGTATTTAAGCATCTTAGTGTTCCAAGATAGGCTTAATAAATATCCTTAAAAATAACAAATCATAGCCTTTGTACTCCTGCTGCCATACACAACAATGTGTTGCGTATGTGTGTATGTATCAGTAACATTGCATTTTATACTGAGACGGGGACTGGCTGTAAATTCACTTTTCTAATTAGTTCATATTTTCATTTCTTCGCTCTGGTACAATGTCTATACTTAGAAAAGAAAAATAATTATTTCGAAAACTTTAAAAAAACGAATATAGTGCGGTATATATATATATATACATATATATATATATATATATATATATATATATATATATATATATATATATATATATATATATATATATATATATATATATATATATATATATAAACCATTCAACATGCAATGTTTGTAGAATTCAGTGTATAGTGAGAAACACAAATGACTTAATGATGAGTGATGTATATTAGCATTTGGTTCTCAGGTTCCCGCTATGGAGTAGACACCGGGAACCTGAGAACCAAAGGGTACATCGTGAGCTAAAAATTAAAATAACTACTAAATTTCATGCTTCAATTCGAACTTTAATAGGATTTGCCGCTCGTTACTATTTACAGTGTTTCGAGAAGTCTGAGTGCTTTATTTTTGAAAGTTCCTTCTGCTTGAAATTGTACAAACTATTTATACGAAGTGCATTGATAGTGCAGGCTTTACTTTAAATAGTGTAACTTTAGAACAAACTTGATACAAGATTCAATTATACTGTTGAAAAAATACTAAAGGATTAAATTTCCACCTGAAAAAATAAACTTGGTATTTAATATTTTAATTTTCTCTCTATGGTAACACGCTATGTATACTTCGGTAGATACTTTAATATTAGTAGATTTTATAGTTCTCTCTGCCATGTGCCAGATACAGTTAGAAGTTAAGTAAAAAAAAACGAATTTATTGCCTTTGAAATTCACATTTAATTTTTTTTTTTATTTCCTCGTTCGGGCATAAGAAAGTGTTGCGTTGTAGTACGTTACTCAACGTACATTATTTCGAATTCAGACATGTTTTTATACCCGGTAAGATGGAAAAGTTAGAGGAAGAGGAAGGTAGGTTAGATAGATAGATGTAGAGGGAAGCTAAGGTAAAAAAAAGAAGAGAAAAGAAGAACACCGTTCTTGTAGACTGGACCTCTGTCAGCATTTCTGTGCTGTTTCGAAAATCCAGAGTCAAGTACCGGTATGGTCAAAACGAAATATTAGACAGAAATTAGTCAAGACATTTTCTGAAATGTTATCAAGACAATATGAAAACACTTTGAAATAATAAACTAAATAATTGAAAATTCCAAGATATTTAAGTATAAACAACTTCTTACCGGATTTTTTTTTTGTCTATAACAGAGGAGGTCCTGACACAAAATTTAATAAATTTCTATACAATCAAAGTAATGTTAATCAGTTCATATTACGCTCATTTTTAATTAAGCATTCCAATTATTTGGTGACGATGGAGATACACCTTGTGTAAGCAAATATCAATTATTTTGCAATATTTCAAAATGTTATTTACACAATTAAAATGTAAGTTACATATTATATAGACGATAGACCGTCGACATATTATGTTTTTTTTTCTGATTGTGTAATAGCGTCGTTTCGGCGTTTGATTTCTACTAAATAAAATGATTAATTTATATTTCCTTACTTTAACAAAGCAAATGCGCGGCGTTAAGTTCCGCTTAATAAGCAAAATTAAGCAGAGAGGGAAACAAAGACTTTTTTACCTCTAGTTTTTTTTTCAGCTTCACACTGTATCCCACACATGTCAGGGTAGGCAGAGGAAACTTGGGAACCTAGTGTTGTACACTCCGTTCCACTTTGTTCCGAATTTGAGGCATTGCGTGTTGAGTGGTGGAACTCAACGCCGCGTTGTGCCTTTTTACGCTTAGCTTCACGCTATATCCCTAGCGGGGTATGCAAAGAGAACGGAGCGCCAAATGCTACGGTCTCGGCGTACCGTTTTCGCTTCATCCACTGTCATTAACCTCTTCATACATGCCCTCCGGGGGGTCCTCATGCTTTTTACGTGACCTTCCTCCAGTATCATACATATTGTGTTTTTGCAGGTCAACCGAGGTCTCCCCCTCCCTCTCTCCCTCCTTTTTACCAGAGCGAAGAGATGAAAACATTAAATATTTAAATTGAAAATATTAAATATTTCATTTCCTCGAGTGGCGATCGAACCCCCAGCCTGTAGATTACAGTCACATGCTTGTACCGCTGCGTCACGATAGGCCTCCTTATCTTGTTACAGCATATTTTATGTGGGATACATTCCTTTTATAGCGTGTAGCTTGAAGCTAAGAATATCAACTAAATATAAAACCCTATTTCTTTTATAAACAAGAATAGCTAAAAAATCTTAGCCAAGTAGAATGTTAATTCTATTCCAGTTACTTCAGGAACGTGCCAAGTGGGTGAACAAACACTATCGGGTTAGATTAAAAGGAAACTTTTAAAAGCCTTTCTTAGCGCTCTTAGCGAGTTGCTACGATCGGTACAAGACCCGGTGATAGGTATTAAGAAGTTTCGCAATTAGATCGTGCAGAATTGGTTCTTGGGAAACAATACTGGGAACAATATTAGCCTGATCCATTAAATCTTTTATAAAACCAAATTTTTAAATTTAACTAGTTTATAATTTGCGCAAGGACGCGTATGTGCAAGTGTATACCCAACAGCGTGGGTTCGTTTCTTACTCGAGAAAATTATGTATTTTGTATTTTCATTTTTCCTCCCTGGTCGGCGCAAAGTGGCACGGGGCAAAGTGTGGCGTTGAGTTCCGCTCCTTAACACGTAATGCTTACAGAAAAAATATCTTATACTCATGACACAGTATACTAATGGGAGTGGTACATTAACTACAGTAGCTTACATGAAACGATTGATATGATTCTAAAAGGATAGTACTATAGGTCCTCAATAATTAGACTACACAAAAGAAAAAGAATTGGAACCAGCAGTTTCTTAGAATATCATGCTTAAAGAAAAAAATATGAGTTACGGCAAAAAACATTTTCAATTGAGCCACCTAATAGAAAGCCGGTCAAGAACAAATCGGGTTCACCCACCGAGGGTTTTATACTAATATCAGGATTGTAATACAACTTAGAGAATTTGACCAGCTGCAATTTGTGGAGGTATGTACTTATTTTTTTGAAATGAACTACAAATATAAGTTTGCTATGTTTTTTAGTGTAAATTTAGTACATGTAAATATTCGTTTTTCGGAACTTTCTGCTTATTTATTTTAAAAGTTCTCACTTCATGCCTCCTAGGTCCATGGGAAGTTTTGGTTTTCCTACAAAATACAGCAATAACAACGCATTAATTTCGTATTTTTGATTACGTTGATTTAGTAATTTGATTTCCAAGCTTCAAAGGACTGTGAAAATAATAAATAATATCATTTCAGCTTATTCTATATTATTATTTATATTATACCAAGTATATCAAGTCAAGCAAGCAAATTCCAAGATATCTTGAGATAAATTGTCTAAAAAGGCGGACAGACAAAGTGATATTATAATTTGCCTTGTGAGGTACAGAAGCCTTAAAACCATAATGAATATCAGTTCATCTTATTAGAAGCTATGGTGCCACAGACATTCAGACAATTTTAAAATAACTCACTGTTTTCGTCGGGGATTAAATAAAAAATGACTGAAAAAAGCCCCAGTGAAAGTAGTTTGATGTTGGCTAAAATTAGCATGATCAGCCACTTCAGTTGACATAGTTGTAGGCTAGAAGAGATAATTTTTAAAAGTACTTATTTGTAACTATTCGTAGAGTGATTTTTAAATAATATGATAGTGTCAAAGTTTAATTTTTTTATGCTCAAACTCGCTTCGCTTATCAGCCCCATTCACTTCGCTCGTTGTAAATACAAAATAAATAATATTACAGCATTTTATGTATGATAATTTTATTTTACAATGTGATGTTTGCTTGAATTTAATCAGACGCACAAATATTTTTAACTTATTGAAATAAAAAATATTAAAATAATACTTTGTTTTACTTACGAAGAAGACCTTTGTGTACATTAAATATCTTTTTAAATGAAAATATTAAATTAATAATTGAACTTTGCTTATAAGGTTAATGTAATATTAAACCTAGATTTATTTTTACATCTTCATATTTTATATCG
>DWMZ01006500.1:0-10288 GCA_018249855.1 Eueides tales michaeli | reverse complement strand
TTTGTTACTTCTTGCTTAAATATATTTTTGTTGAAAATTATTGTTATTATTTTTTTAACCTAACGTTATAACCCGCACATGGTAGGGTAGGCAGAGGGAACCTGGTAGTCTAGTGTTCATAGACTCTGTTTCCATTAAAACATTTTTGTTCCCCAATTTCATTCAGAATTATCGGCTTTAAAGTGGGATTGGATGTATGGATTAGAGCACATATACTAAATATCATATACCTCAAAAACAAAAAAAAAACAAAAAATGTAAGTATAGTAATTTAAACAAACGTTATTTTTATATTAATCCATGATCAAAATGAGAATGCTTTACGTTGAATATAGAAAATCAACGCCGCGCTTTGTAAGACACAAAACTACATAAAAGAGAGAAAATGAAATTATTAAATATTTAATTTCCTCGAGTGGGGATCGAACCCACAAGCTATGGCATTTACCACACTCCTGCGCCACGACAAGCATCATATTAGTAAAGCTCAAATATACATTTCCTTTGTACTTAATAATTATATCAATTATTCTTATGCTCTCAAAACAACTTGTTTTAAATTACTCAAAGCCAAAAGCTTCCTGTTAAAATAACAATCATTGTGTCACAATAAATAAGATACGGTCTAACGCGTAAAAGCAGGGTCAAATTGTAACCGAATTTTTCTAATACTTGTTAGGTCAAAGGGCCCTTTGTATGAAGATATAATACATTTTGTTTGTTTATTTCATTTCCTTATCTTCTTTGATACATAATAGTATCTTTGATTTTCGCGATTGTTACACATTTTAAATGAAACACTTTTAAACGGATTAATCGCGTATATTGACTTTCAAACATTTTTGGAAACCCGACGTTTCGAACACTTTACAGTAGTCCGTGGTCACGGGTAGACCCAGTCTACCCGTGACCACGGACGTATTTGATACAGTTTAATAGATATGTGTTTTTATTAAAGACTCTATTATTAGGATTTCTAATATGTTGAGTGGTGAAACACTGCCGTGGTAGGTTTCGAGAGATATAAACATTTCGCTGAGTTGAGATATTGAATTTATGATTTTTTTTATTAACTTCACACTGTATCCTATACACGTCAGGTTGTCAGAGGAAACTTGGGGAAACTAGTGTTAAAACACTCCGTTTGTTTCCGTATTTCCAGCATAATTCGAGAATTAAATATTTATTTAAAAAAAATATGAAATTTTTCACTTTTTTTCACCTGTCGCGTTTACAGTTAAAGACTCGTACCGCTGCGCCACGACAGGCCTCTAAAATAATAAATTCATAAAAATTATACCTATAGATAAAACGATTCTTACTCAATTTTGCGGTTTTTTTTTTCAATTATTTCCAAAAAATATCAGTGACAAAGGGCGTCATGATATTAGGGTAGGTTTGTCAGTACATGTTAAAATAATTTAGCTTTTTTATCGTGAGAAATATGTTTTTTTCAATAATTTTCGTGTTGTAATGATGACATTGAGCTTTTATTGTGTAATTGTACGTTTAAAATAATCCTTTACTCTGGGGAGTTTTAATGTGTATTTTGATATATTTTATTTTTCTCTTTTAGCTTCATATCGTATTTTGTATACAAAAGGGTCAGCAGAGGGAATCCAGTGGTTAGACATTCCGTTACACAGTTACCGCCAAATTATTTTTTTTGCGTCTTTGTCTTGTTATCAGAGTGGAGAAGTAAAATTATTTATGATTCTTGGAACTGATCTTATAACCATGACCTTTACAGTCAGACTTTGTTTCACTGCACCAAGATCGACTGTTGTTTTTTTTTTAATTTAAATTTAATTTTAATGTGAGGTATTATAGAGTTGATATATTTTTAGTTAAAAAGATAGGTAAAAGATATTTCGAAACATTGTATGTAGAGTGGAGGTACTTAAAATCGCATTTCTTTATCAGCAGTAAAAAAGTTTTCCGTTCCTCACTTTTTACAGAATTTGAGTTACTGCGTGTTGATTGGCGGAAATTGACGCCGCACCTTGTTATCGAAACTGACAGGTTCAGGATTCGATCCCCAGTCGAGGAAATGAAATATTTAATATTTTCAATTTAAATATTTAATGTTTAATTTCTACGTTCTGGTAATAAGGCAAAGCGCGGCGTTGTGTTCCGAAACTCAACATGCAATGCCTCAAATTTGGCGGAAGGTGGGGAACGGAGTGTCTTAAGATTAGGTTCCCAAGTTCCATCTGCCTACCCTGTCGTGTGCGTGATACAGCGTGAATCTTATTTAATGTTTTCAAATGAAATATTTTTTTTTAGCTTCACGCTGTATCCCGCACAAGGCACAGACTCAAGGCCGCGCTTTTACCTTGTTATCACAGCGAAGAAATGAAAATATTAAATGTTTCGTTTGAAAATAATAAATATTTTATTTCCTCGACTGGAGATCGAACCAAAAACCTATCATATTTACAGTCCCCACATGTGCCCCTGCGCCACAACAGGCCTCGATCCCGATGATATACAGTTTCAATACGTTAATCATCTCCACTAACTCCACCTTTAAGATAATCATTATAATAACGCAAGCACAATACGCCTAATGGTAGATGCAAGCCATTCAGCGTACAATTACCGCTTTAATAGAATAAATGGAGTAATCAAGGCACTTTAGATAGACTGGGTTAGGTTAGCTATACAATATACATATATGTATATATAATGCAACAAATATGTATAATATGGCTACGTTTTGTGTGTGTGTATGGTTTTACTTGTATATAATTTATATATTTTTATATTGAGGCATGTTGTGGCGCAGCGGCACAAGCGTGTGGCTGCAACCGATAGGTTCCGGGTTCGATCCCCAGTCGAGGAAATGAAATATTTAATATTATCAATTTAATAATGTTTCATTTCTTCGCTCTGGTAATAAGGCAAAGCGCGGCGTCGAGTTCCGCCTCTCAACAAGCAATGCCGCAAATTTGGCGGAAAGTGGGGATCGGAAGTGAAATGGAGTATCTTAACACTAGGTTCCCGGGGTCCCTCTGCCTACCCTGTCTTGTGTGAGATACAGCATGAAGCTAAAAAAAAAAAAATATTATTATAATATATTAATATATGTATATGTTAATCTAGTGTCGTATCCTATACTTATAGTAAATCTGTAACTCATTACTGTCTGTACATGGAGCATTAAAAAACAAAAAAAATTATGGAGGTTGTTTTTAAATGAATTAAATATTAAAGAATTAAAAATTCACATCGTATCCTGCACATAGAGTAAAAAAGCTTCACTCTGTATCCCGCACATGGCAGGGTAGGCAGAGGAAACTAAATACCAAAAAAATAACCCCATACAAATCCCACTTTTCGCTTAGTTTTCAAGACATTACGTGAAAAGTAACACATTTCAACAAAGCAATGTCTTCTTATGAGAGCAAGAATATGAAAACAATTATTTCTTACGAATCGTAGAACCAAAAATCGCCATGCTTACTGTCAGACGCTTTGTCATTGTTCCATGAAAGCTAAAATCACGGCTCGTTTTATTATGACTACAGTATTTAAAATTGCTATGAACATAATCCCAAAGTGTACTATCCTGTTCCACTGTGTTCCACACACACGCGCAACGATAGCTTCAAACCCACAATAACAAAAAGAAAACAGACTTGCCGCAACGGTGTCAATTACATTTTATTTTGACGTTCAATTTACTACGTCAAAATTTCGACCCCTTCCAAAGAAAGGGAACCTATATGGCTTAAAAGTTCGTGACACACTATTATCTATCACCCCATACATAATCGTACCTCTATATATAATAAAAAGCTCAACAAAAGCCAAAGTTTACAAGTTTTTATACGACACATTAAAATTTTGTTATTTAATACACTTTTTAAACTTGCCTTTCAATTCATTAGGGGCAATAAAAAAGTAATGCCGTATTGTAATCGATTGATGAATCTTTAAGATGATTTTGCAATTTTATTACCGATTCTTGAACTTTACGATGGGTCCTTTAGCGGTTTTGTGTTCGTGAGAAATACGTAAGTCGTACGTTATCGCCAGATGGTATGAGCTTATTTAGTATTTTCAAACTGTGCCCTTAGATTTTAATCAAGATGGAGGTAATAAAGTGCTTTATTTAATTCTTCGTTCTGGCTGTACAAGCTAAGGCGTTAGGCTAGTTTTATGTTCATGACGATTCAAAAGTGCTTGCTATAGTCTATTTGAATAAAGAATATCTTGAATTTGAATTTAATGCAAATTTTTATTTAAGATCATACAAAAAATCTTTGTTTTCTTGATGTCTATATAAAAGGCGAAAATTAAAGAAGATTTGTAATTTTGCTTTAGCTGTCTTTCTTCCTACTTATCATAAAACAAAAGTAGTAGCACGTGTGTCAATAGAAAAAAACTCGTTACCCATAAAAAACCTGCGTTCTCCACTTTCCTAGGAAATAACTTTTAAATTTAAAGATATTTCATTGTAAGTGGTTGAAATGAATTTCTTCGAGTATGAAATGAGTGTGTGCCACGAGAGCCTCAATTTTAAAAATAATATCACATATTTTGATATATTTTAAAATGATACCAAAAAACTCTTACTAAAAGATGAAAAAAAGTGATATATAATTTCACCCTCTATCGCTATTATTTAATATAAGAAAAACATAAAATAAAACAGTTGGTTGTTTTGTTTTACATAATATTTTTCTTAACACATGAGGAAGCCTGCTTTGACGTAGGGGCACAAGTGTGTGATTGTACACTTTGCAGGTTGTGGGTTCAATACTTATTTGATGAATTGAAATATTTCATATTTATATTTCTCCGCATTACTAAGCAAAGCGCGGCGTTGAGTTCCGCCACTCACCTCTCAATGACTCAAATTCAGTATAAAATTGGAAAATGATTGTACACTTTGCAGGTTGTGGGTTCAATACTTATTTGATGAATTGAAATATTTCATATTTATATTTCTCCGCATTACTAAGCAAAACGCGGCGTTGAGTTCCGCCACTCACCTTCCAATGACTCAAATTCAGCATAAAATTGGAAAATGGTTCTTGAATTCCCTCTCCCTACACTCTCTTGTGCGGGATACAGCGTGAAGCCAAATAAAGAAAAAGACAACTAAAACACTTAAAATGCAATAACATACATAAAACGCCCGCACAAAATCAATTTAACTTAATCACGGTTAAGAATAATACGGTTATGTTTGAACTCATAATAAATAGTTAAGAGCTATTCAACATACTTTTTAAATAATTTATGATGGTTAGACACGATATATTTAATGTAATAACACTATGATATTTTTTTAACTAGACAGGCTTAGAAAGTCGCAGCGTTGCTAGTTATATTCTTTTTGGAAAAAGGAATATATTAAAATTATTTTCATTTTTTTTTGCTTTGTTAGATAAAAGCACGGCGTTAAGTTACACCAATCAATACTTATTTGATGCCACATAAGTGTAAAACGCTGTTTATTATACATTTATGAATCATCGATTGAACATGTAACTAACTGGCTTTATTACAAAAAAAAATGCGAAATAAACAAAAGTATAGGTAAATCGAGGCCAGTCAGAGCACAAGCATGTGTAAACGCGACATATTGGTGATTCGATGCCCAGTTAAAGCAATAAAATATATATGTTGCTTTCCTAATCTCATCTTACTTCCGTCTAAATGAGAGCGGTGCGTTTACCACTAAGTTCTCAGGTTCCTTATCCTGCTAAGTGGAATACAGCGTACTAAATAAAGCATACGTATATTATATAACGTACATACAGCTTGCGGAATTGCCCTGTGCAGTACACTGTATCCAGCAAATATTCGTGTAGACAGTGGGAGCTTGGGCACATAGTGTTAAGACACTCCATTGCGTTCGCCACTTTACCTTGTTATCAGAACGAAGTAATTAAAATATTTAATATTTGATTTTAAAATATTAAATATTTCATTTCTTCAAGTGGGGATCGAACCCACAACCTGTCGCTTTTACAGTCACACGTTGTACCCCTGCTCCACAATTGGCCTCAATATCATATCCAGACAATTGTGTATGTATATAAGAAAGAGTGCTTAGCGAGCGTTCACAACAAATTAGATTTTAACTACGGTCATTTTATAAATTAATTAATAGGCCTCGTCGCTGGAGCTGAACATTATTTACAAGTTAAATACTTACACGTATGTATGGTGATGATAAATCAGTTAAAACAAAGGGTTATTTTAACACTTCTTAATGAAGAGTGATTTTAGTGTTTTTTTTTATTATTTATTATTTTTGGAAGAAACATGAGAAATTAGGTAACAAACAAGAGTAATTGAAGTTAAAACTTAGACCTGTCTTGGTACAGTGGCACAAGCGTGTGATTGTAAACGTAACAGGCTGTGGGTTCGATTCCCACTAGAGGGTATTAAATATTTAATATTTTCATTCCTTCGCTCTGGTAAGCGAGAGACAGTGTTCAGTTTCAAGAAAACAAAAGAACTGCAAAAATAGTTTACTTACAAGTAAATTTACATAAATCGTGACTATCCGAATGTGATTATGAACAGTATAATTTATTGTTATATTAGAAGAAAATTGTAAAATATGTTTATATAAAATTTAAATGTGTTTAGTTGTTCATATAAAATAGTGTTTACTTGAAAGGGAGATTTTCTAGCGTATGTTTTATTAGAACCAAACTGTAGAACTTAGTGCTTAGTGTTGAGACATTTCATTCCCCATCCACCACTCCATAATTATATAATAATATTTTTGATTTTCGCGATTGTTACACTTTTTAAATGAAACACTTTTAAACGGATCAATCGCGTATATTGATTTTTACACATTTTTGGAAACCCGACGTTTCGAACACTTTACAGTAGTCCGTGGTAACGGGTAGACCATTATACGCGATTAATCCGTTTAAAACATATATAGTTTAAATTTCAAGATCTCAACGTCACGCTTTGCCTTGTTGGCTGATAAAGAAATCACTTTATTATGCACACTTAGGTGTATTATCTACACTTAGGCAAGAAAAATACTTATTTAGAAAATTTATTAAAATTTAAACGTAGCAGGGTTTGAACCCTCCTCATGGAATTCGACCAAGCGATTTGACCACTAAGCCATACAATATCATCAAGCTACATCTAAATTCTTATATGCTTGTTACAACCCATTACCTTCAATGTGAATCGAACTTACAACCATTGCATTGTGCCATTTTGCCACGACAGCCTGTAAATATGAATACATATATAAGATATTATCATTATTGCAAAATCTATAGAACATGTTAACATTCTAACATTCCTAATACATTAGTAATTCTTATAAATTTTACAGGTAAATTCACAGAAGCTAAATAAGCTAGTTAAACTTACGAGTATATTTTATTTCATGAGTCACTTTTATTGATTAAATATTTTAGTATGACTATGTCTAAGTGGTTAAGCCACACCACCAAGTAATTTTTTTAGAGTGTAAGCGAAAAAATGTCAGTCAAATTGTTAACGTTTCCGTGTAAAATTCGAAATCCGTGCAAGAAATGCTCAAAAAATTCAACGTAATCCGATTTGTACCCGAGCCTTTTGAGAAATGTCTACACTCTGACCACTTAGCCATATGTTCTCATCAAGCTACATAGAAATACTTATACGCTTGTGGCAGCATCGAACTATTTTAACAATTTTTGTTGTTAGCATCTAAGTATTATAATTTTTTTTATTGCATGGTAGGCAGAGAGATTCCACTCCACCGAATTTGAGATATTGCGTGTTAAGTGGCAGAACTCAACCCCACGCTTTGCCTTGTTACCAGAGCGAAGAAATGGAAACATTTTTTTTAGCTTCACGCTGTATCCCACAAGAGGCAGGGTAGGCAGAGGGAACCCGGGAACCTAGTGTTAAGACACTCCGTTCCACTTCCGTTCCCCACTTTCCGCCGCATTTGAGGCATTGCGTGTTGAGTGGCGGAACTCAACGCCGCTTTGCCGTTTTTTTTTGCCTTATTACCAGAGCGAAGAAATGGAAACATTAAATATTTTAATTGAAAACATTAAATATTTTATTTCTTCGAGTGGGAATCGAACCCATAACCTGTCGTTTACAGTGACAAGCTTGTGCCGATGCGTTTGGGTCGGTGCTGATGCACGGGTTAGTGCAAAGGGTCTAGTAAAAGGAATAACCGTAGAGTTTCGCAACTCAACACGCCCTATCAGAATTCTTGGGAAAGTGAGGACAGTGTCATAATGGAAACGAAGTATCTTAATACCAGATCGCAATCTAAGTTTATTTCCGCGTCAAGATTATAAAAAAAATCGTTATAAAAGCAAATAGTTTCTTCATAATTTTTTCGCCATTCTCTTTCAGAAGAGGATTAATCAAATTATGGAACATAACCATTTATTTTGTAAATTATTATTATATTATAAGAACTGTTTTTGTTTGTTGTTTTTTATTTATTATACTATTTGTTTGCTACATTTCTTAAATTTTTGAAGCTTAACTAAAGTGACTTTTCACGTTATTTTAGTTTAGCAGTAAGAATTATTTCAAAGTAAATAATAAGATACTAAAAAAATAACCAATTTTTTAGGGTTCCGTCCAAAGAAAACACTCATTATTATCACTTTCTTGTGGATATACTTATAGGAACACTTATAGGATCACTTTAATGTCCGTCTGTCCTTGTATGACATTTATATAGAGATTTCGTTAAGACATCAAATTTAAAATAATATCAAATAATCAGATCAGAAATTATTAAGCTAAACCAACGCAATCAAAACAATTAGCAAAGCATATTTTTGTTGAATTATATATGAAATTCGCCGTGTAATCAAACTTTAAATAAAAGGTACTAATTGTAAATATAAGGTACCTACAATAATATAATTGTATACAAAATAAGAACACAAAGATTTACAAATACAGGAAAAAAAACTGGCAATAAAGGAAAAACAGTGAAAATTTATAGGTAGAAGAAATTAAGCCTATCGTGGCGCAGTGGCACAAGTGTGTGACTCTAAATGCAACAGGCTGTGGGTTTGATCATTCGAGGAATTTAAATATTTAATAGTTTCAAATGAAATATTTAATGTTTTCATTTCTTCGCTAATATTAAGGCAAAGTGCGACGTTGAGTTCCGTTACTCGACAAGCAATGCTTCAAATTTAACGGAAAGTGGGGAGTGCAGTGATTTAACACTACGTTTCCGTGTTTCCTCTGGTTACTCTGCCACGTGCAGGATACAGCGTGAAGCTGAAAAAAAAAGAATAATTGTATTATAAAACTTGTATTTATAATGCATTTCGTTCATAATGAATGCAGATTGTCAATTTTATTCACCGTTTGATCTGATATGGACGGGATATTTCCCGAAAACTTCCAATTTTGAAATTTGGCAAGAAATAAGAGAAAAAGGAAGAATGTATATTTATACAAAATAATGAAATTTATATTTTTACTATTATAGATAAAAACTATTAGGTAGGAACTGACAAGTATAATTGTAATTAATGACATACAAAATAAGTGTTTATGAACATTTTTTTTTACTTTTATAACTCATTTCAGTCAATAGCACGTTCACATAGAATCCTGAAATCGATACGGAACACTCAGTCCGATAAATACAACTCTCACTTGACCATTTTTTTAAATTCAATCCAAAGCTTATTTGAATAGCCCTTCTATAGACACAAAATACATTTAAACTATATATATTGACTATATATTTTCTCCTTTGACAAACGATGTAGCCTCATTATTACTTTGTATTTGAATAGTAATTACAGAAAATTGTTCTACCATACTCTTTGAGAGATATACTATTTCAATCAGTGGCGCTATTACAGAATGCACTTGCAATGGAAAGAAACTTCTAGTAAATAAATATTTGCTTTTAAAAACAAATATAACTATTGCTTCTGTTATTATATATCAAAGAGTCACCAAAATCTGTTCAAATTGGAGATGAAATTTTTTAGTACTTAATTCCCTTTGCCCATCTTACTGGCGCATGATACAGAGTGTAGCTTAAAGAATATTTCGTTTATTTGAATATTTTGACAGACTCATACAATATTTTAGAGGCCTGTCGTGGCGCAGGGGCAAAAATGTGTGACTGTAAACAGTTTTTGGGTTCGATCCCAGCTCGATGAAGTGAAATATTTAATATTTTCTACTGAAATATTTCATAATTTCTCAAGCGCTTTTTCAAAGTGCAGCTTTAAGTTCCGCCACTCCACATGCAATGCCTTAATTTTGTCGAAAAATAGGGAATGGAAGGCAGATTCTTAAT
>DWMZ01006499.1:0-10288 GCA_018249855.1 Eueides tales michaeli | reverse complement strand
CTAGGTTCTCAAGTTTCTCTGCCCATTCAAAGAAGATAATTTCAAAACTCGCTGCATGTAAATTTTTATATTATGAAAAAAATATGTTTCTCCTAAATATGACTAACACTAAAATTTAAAAAAAAAAACATAATTTATATTCACATATTATATTAGCATTGAAACCAAAACTGCCTTAAAAGTTGTAAATTTATACATTATACAAAATAATATATAATAAAAGTAATAGATAAATCATAATAAGACTTTATATCTTCAATGTATTCACATTTTGTATCTATATTAACATTTCTCTTTAGATTTAACAGATAATATACAACAATAGTTTTTTTTATAATCTGTATTATTATATTGCTTTAGTGTTTTAGGGTCTGTGAAAATTTGCCATAGCATAGCTTGTGTCTGTAATACAAACTTTTTCTATAAAACACCATATCGTCAGTTAAATATCTTACAATATGTTAGATGGTAAAAATAGAATAACTAATGTAGAACAACTCCGAATATAAATATTATTTTTTTAATTCTGTCATTAAGTTTGTTTTTTCTTTCTGTACAAAAAATAAATTGCAAGAAATATTGAAGAGCTATTTTTCTATATTTAGTTGGCGATATGCATGTTTATAAAATAATTATGCAATTGTCAATGTCAATATTTTTTAAAATTCCTGTAGTTTCATTTATATATTTTTAAAACAAATATATTACATTTTATATTATGTAATTTTGCCTAAAAATATGGCTTCTACCAACTATGTTCAGTGTATGGAGGGTAGAGGTAAGGAGAACCATCTTATATGAGAGGAAAGTTGAAAAAGTGTCCTTCCTGTAAGCAACAAATAAAAATATGAATACTCGCCGAAGTGGCGGTACACATCAGGGAATGATATGAATTTAGGGCCGTTTTCCGAATTGTCAAAAAAGCGGTCAGCGTACCACAGATACGATAAAATTCGTGTGATTTTGACGTCACATGTGACTTGATTAGTGCTTACAGTACGGACGTCCGAATTATTAATATAGCTGACAGATGTGGGCGCGCTCATTAAATCGGACCCCACGTTAGCAGTTGAAACGTCGTTTCTACTGTGTTGATAATTTGGAAAATGGCCTAGCAGCTATAAACAGTGTGAAGTGTGTTGGGTTGAAAAATTTAATATATCTGAAAATTCCATCATGAAAAGACTTACTTAGATTTTTGCTACTGTGTAGTGGCGCCATCCACTAATTTGCTTTATTTCAGTGGCCACATTTTTACTGTACTTTGTTGGTCCTTCTTACCTCTACCCTCCATAGTTCGGTGGCAGGTGAAAATTTATACTTGATTTTGACCTATACATATGTCAGACATCTTTTGATTACATAAAACAAAAAAGCCAATATATTATTTACTATGTAAAAATTTCATCAAATAAATTAAAAATATATATGTTATTACTACATATTAGATGATTACTAAAAGGAATTTACTCGCCATTGACCGCTTGGTTTACAATTAGACAATTTGATATCAGCTTATTTTTAACATTAGAACAAAATATTTCTTAAATTAGGCTTTTATATGATAGTTTATAAAAGAATTTCTCAAATGCTTTAAATAGATTTTTGTTTAAAAGTAGAAATTGTATCGATCAACTGATTTATTCTTTTTCTATATATAAAAAATATTATATTAGAACAACATCTTGATTGAGGGTTAAATCTAAGTATCTGACTGTACTAAAAGACTTATTGTGACTTGATGAGCCAGTATTAGGTGTATATTCGTATTTTGGGCTGTCACCGCTAGCATATAAGGGGAAAGGGAGTCACCAATATATATGGCCTAAGAGCAATTTATATATATATATATATATATATATATATATATATAAAAAGAATTTAATATAGAGTTTCTGGGAGTATTTGGGACTCTAATATTTGGAGTATTATAATTTTGAGTTTCTAATTTATATTATATTTAAAGGTCCTTTCTTTTATTTCCCATAGTTCTAAATTGTAAAATTCTCTGTTGATTACGTCCAAATTTCGTGAAATCTATTTATTCTCCTCCTTTAATACAGTAAATGATAAATAATAGAATTATTTACCTTAAAAAATTGGAAGTTAAATATTTCTTAAAAAAATTAAGATTATTTTTTCTGTAAAATTATTCCTTTTGTTCTGGTCAATTTTCTTTTTGTGATCTCCATTCGACGAGAATTGTGCTCAACTACCGCAACTATGCTTGGAAGGCCGTAAGTGGAGAACTGTTTGAATGCTTCAGGAGCATTGGTGACACTCTCGGTAAGATCTTGTGTATATGTTTGTTATTATCAGAGTGCCAGTCATTGATTTGTAATGAGTTTTAAAATTTATATAACATAATTATATAATATTAATTTACAATTATTATGTAATTATAGTAAATTAATTTAGCATTTTTTAAAGAAAAAAATCAACTATGATTCTTGGTTGTTTTTTATATGAATATTTAGGTTGATTCTATGTTTTTTTTTTTGTATATTTTGATTAAGATTCTATTGGAAATATAGCTTAGGCAATTGTGGTAGATAAATATTTGAAATAGTAACAATTGAATATATTTTTCGCTAGGTAAATGCAAGCAAAGCCTATTTCTTTTGTTATGTCAGTAGCAACAATAAACATTAACATTTTTTTAATTTAAATTTTAATAAAAATTTGGACTCATTTTTTTAAATAATCTGTAATAACAGTGAAAGTGTTCCAAAAATTCTTCAAATTTTGGTTTTCCATAAAAACGATTTCTCTAAGATTTATCACAAATCCTTAGCTGTTGAGTTAGGTCACTTTCATACTGTACATGCAATATTATTAAATGATGTTCTTTATTGTTTCAATTTTTTTTCAAATATTACAATCTAAGTAAAGAAATGCAAAGAATAATAAAATATTAAACTTAATTCGTTCGACAAATCAATCGTTTCAAAGACTGACACTAAGTAAGGTAGGCGTGTTTGGACAACGCTTGTCATTTTGTACGTATACGGCTTTGCGACGTGGTATTGTGATATGATATATATATATATATATAGTGTTATTGTTATAGCTTCACAGCTTTTGTTGAGTTTGGCGTTATCCAATGTTCGACATTTTGGGGGTGTTGGGAAGTATTTTGTTTGGGCGATGATAGCAAATGAGAGTTTTTTTTTAATCGAACCTGAGTGTGGTACTAAATTTGTAGCCGAAATGTTTACATGTCAACTTAATATTGTTTTTAGAAACTGTATGTCGTTTAGACGATATATATATATATATATATATATATATATATATATATATATATATATATATATATATATATATGACGTGTAAATTGTATAAATACTAAACAAAATTATTTTTTTTAATTACTTTTTTTAATAATTAAAACAAGTTTTACTTCATTTGCAATCATCCGCCGAAAGTGTTGACGACAGGACGCCCTGATGCAGGGAGTAGCTTAATTCGTATAGCCATTTTTATATTAAATAAGGACATTTAGGTCGTTTTCGTATTCTAAATCTGACCAATGTACTTTAAGCCGAGTAGTTGTAAGTACTTAACAACTATCAAACTAAAGATCTCTAAGCCTCCACGAAAGTATTTATTTGCTTTAAATCGTTTTTTTAATCCTACTTTTTATACCTATTATTGATTATATCTTCTTTTCACTAGATTTCATAATAATACTAAGATATTTGTGGTCGGTGTAAATGAAATTGTTATAATATGTTAACATATTTAGTGCAACAATGACGTATTTGCACATTTTTTCTTTTTGATATTGCAGAAGATGCTATCAAAGTGTGTAAGAAGACTTTCCGTATACATTGACATATTTTACTTAATTAAAAACAGGAAAGTTATGTTATTGTTTCACCCAATTTGTATCTATATCTTAAGTCAGATTAAATTATATATTTTTTTGTTTGTTGATACCCACCATATTTGATTTTGTGTATTTCTTTATTTATCGATTATAACTTTAGTATGACACTGCCCATATATCAAATAGTTAGGATTTGTAACACCGTACTGTTATAAATGATATTTTTATAACGGAAATGTACATTAATATAATATCTACACACATATACAGTAGAATAATTAAGTATCTATTTGTGTGATATATTTAATATTTTGCTATTTCACTAGTGTGTAAGCGGCCTAATAAGGTAATAGGTCAATTTTTATTCAAATTGTTATTTTTTTTTTGTTTTCCGATTTATTAAAAGAGTTAGAAATATGTAAAGAGGTATACTGTTCTACAATACGTACTTTTTTCTAATAAAATATAGTATAACATTTTTATTTCTAAAACAATCAAATATACAAATTTTATAAAGTGGCGATTATATCACACTAATTCTAGTGCACTTGGCTTGGTTACTATAGATGAGGTGTTTCAACGAACATTGTTTAAGTTAGGGTCCATTTACACTATCCCTACATCTAGTGCACTACATTTAGTGTTGCATGATCGCCTCTAAATAGTTGAAATACGTAGTACATCTATTAAAATTATTTTCTCCTCTTCACTAAACTTTTTGTTGATTGATGACGGTGGTAGCTCCACAGTCGCAAGTGTATCAGACCGTCTTGTTTATAAGTTTCCGTTTATTTTGCTTTATACGTAAATACATTGTGTTATTTGAATAAAGCTTGTATGACGTGTATGTGTTTGGTGTTTTCTTTTCCATTACTTTTAGTATTTTTCCTTTATAAAATTGTAATAGATAAAATAAAATCTAGGTATAGTTGTCTATTTATTAATAGTTTATATAATAATATTTATTTATAATTCAATATATATTTTTTTTTTGAGTCAATTGGTCAAAATTACAGTTTAACTGAGTATGAACGATGGTAGAAAGTTTCATGATTACTTTCCTGTATGGAATAATGCTTAATTATTACTAAATTTAAAAACGTATAAAAGTTTGAATGAAGCAGGATCAAATTTTTGTACGTTTTTAAATTTAGTATTTTTCTTTCCTAAGTGTGGAATAACACTTTAATTATAGTAAAAATGCTTAATTATTACAAAAAAATATTATAAAGTGTTTTTTTTTACTTTCGAATAAGTTTTGGAAGATAAGCGAAGGATATTCTTTCTCCTTTTACAGACTTTTTTTGATTAACATATATTGTGAACACATCTAAATAAACAAAAACCTAACAGTTATTTAGGAAAATATAAATAGGCTCTTGAATAACGTAACATTTCAATAGATAGATTGTGAAAAATATTTTTATTTTAATAAAAGAAGGCATTTACGATTTATTTATGTACCTATATTATTTAAAAAACAGGTTTACGCTAGTATCTTGCATATGGGATGGTATACGGAGGGAACCTAGGAACCCAGTGTTAAGGCATTTAACTCCATTAACTCCTTCCTTTCTTACTATTTTGCAATATTTGAGTATTGGACGGGGATAAGGATTTTTTTAAGAAAATTAATTTTATTATTGAATAAATATTTTTAGCGTTATGTGAGATACATAGCACAGTAGGGAGACGTCCAAGTGTTGAGATACTCCGCTCTCCGCTGCTGGCCTGGCATCTGACAAATCTCATCCTCACAGATCTGACGGAAAGATGGGTAAAAATATGGATCAAAGATGGACTAGCAGGATAGCGGGTAACAGATAACAAATGCTAGATGAAGTGCGGCGGTAGACGAGTGACGGATGACTCAAACTCAATGATTTCTCTTTTTTTTTGACTTTGCTAACTTTTGTTTTGGTTAACCCACGTGTTAGTGAGGATTACTTATTTAATTGAGATTTTTGCATATATTTTAAGTGAAAATTGCGGTTTCTGTGAAATGAGATCGGTTCCATTAAGGTGTTTGTTGTGAGTGTTTGTGTTGTTTTGTCCATTATATCAGTTAAATATAAGGTAAGTTAAGTGACACTAATAATATAATTTACATTGTGAGAGCAACATTTCGCTACTGACAAGGACTGTCCTGCGTTTGCAAGGCAACGGCCCATCAAAATTACCATGTCTCAAGAGTGTGTATCTTATATAGAGGCTTCCGTTTGTTTCCCTACTGTTTGCAAATCCTATGCGGATATGGCTAAGGAAATATCTGCCCACTCCGGCCTACTTACGCAGCTTACTCAACATTTAAAACGCCAGCCCCTAGTACTCTAAACATATCTTATAAAAATACTGTTTTCTGGTCTCCTCGTCCCCGCGCTCCTTTAGCAAAGTGATATAATAGACCATCAAGCACTAAATGCCGAATGTCCGTCGTCCCTTCCTACAGTCCAATAGAATCTAGAAAAGATCTATTGGTTGAACGTAATGAAACCCTTCTTAGCATCTTCAGAACTGCTGATGAACTTCCTATATCGTCCAACGTTGCCCAAAACTTACTAACATTCTTTAAAATTTTAAACAATGGCAACGATGAACTACCTACAATAGAATATTAAAAGTATTCGTGCACAAAAAGCACGAATCACTTAATATTATTTCTTTGTACAATCCTGTCATTATTGGCCTCTCGGAAACATGGCTGGAGCCTGATTCCCGCTTAAGGGTATCAGGTTTCTCCTGTTTAAGGTAGGACCGAAATTACGGATATGAAGGTTGTGCTATCTTTATCCAGCACTTCTCTCCTTATTCCTCTCCCCTCTCCAAGCCAACAGATTAATGCTGTTGCTGTGAGGGCTTTCAATATCTCCTTCCTATCTGTTTATATCCTTCACCCTTCTTCCTCTGTTTTCATTGAGCTTAAGTCTATTATATCTCTGTTCCCTGATCCCTTCTAAGTTCTAGGTGATTGTAACTCTCAAAACACGTGGAGGTGTCATTACTGTGATGGATTATCTCCTTTGTTGGTAGACATAATTAATAATGTATCTCTTTGCGTTCTCAATGATGGCTCTCCGACTTGTAGGGTTAATCCAAATCAGAATCCTAGGACTGGTGTGGATATTTCCTTTATCCTCCTCTTCTCTTGCTTCCCAGCTATCATGGTCTTCTACCTTCTACCTATGGTATATATGACCATTTCCCTATACTTATTTCAATGCATAATAGACCTCCTCCTTTTTCCTCTCTTAATTGTTTTTCAAAATTTAACATAAAACAAGCCAACTGGAATGATGATGACTTAATCTGTGGATTGAAACCCTGTGCGTTATGTACATAATGTGTATTTATTTTAATAATATTTTTTTATTATAGGTGAAGGGAATTTTTAAATAGATCTTTTTTAATGTGCATTCTCCTATTGTGTCGTATTATTTTTTACCGTACGTTATACAACGTGACAATGGCGAAGAGATATGTGTTCAACTGGCACTAATACTCTACTTAACTCTACTCAGCTGCACGCTGTATCCCGCAGATGGCAGGGTAGATAGAGGGAACTTGGGAACCTAGTGTTAAGACACTCCGTTCCGCTTTTGTTCCCTTTTGTTCCCCACTTTTCGCCGAATTTGAGACATTGCGTGTTGAGTTACGGAACTCAACGCCGCGCTTTTGCCATATTACTATTATATTTATTATTGAAAAATCTTTTCTGGTACTTTACATCTTTTGAAGTATCGTATTTACAGACTCAAATGTTCTATTTGGATAATATTTGATAAATATCCTAACGGACACAATTTAGTAAGTCTGTGTAATTGTTTATACTATTTTGAAAGACCCACTCCTATTATAATGAATTAATTTCATTTTCAATAAGATAATATATAACGCATACAAGTTTAGTAAATTTTATAATTTATTTTATGTAACTTCAATGAAATTTAGTCTTTTTATAATATTATACTAACATATTATTAGCAACAAGGTACTAAAAGTAATCTTTACAACAAAAAACAAAAATCAAGTACAACAAATACAAGTAAAACACAACTTTATTCAATAATTCATCAAAATAAGACATTAGACGTTCAAACTAAACAGAAGCCGGGCCCAGAGGGCGGCTGCGCGTCGACGCCGCGGCGCAGCATGCGGCACGCGTGCTCCTCGAGGCGGCGGTACACGCGCAGCGGGATGCTCGACTTGAGGCGGCCGTCGCCTAGCAACGGGCTCCAGAGCTTTTCCGCCACTGCGCTTGCGCGCGGCCACACTCTGGAGTTGTTGTGTTAAATTAATTTATAATTATGCATTGTTATTGAGTGTTGTGGCCTGTCGTGGCACAGCCACACGCACAAGCGTGTGACTGTAAACTCGACAGGTTGGTGGTTCGATAACCACTTGAGGAAATGAAATATTTTAGTTTTTCAATTTTAATATTTATTATTTTCATTTCTTCGCTCTGGTGATTAGGTAAAGCGCAGCGTTAAATTCCACCACTCAACACACAATACCTGAAATTCGGCAAAAAGTGGGGAACAGAAGTGGAATGGAGTATCTTAACACTAGGTTCCCAAGTTCCTTCTGCCTACCCTGTCATGTGCGAAATACAACGTGTAGCTGAAAAAAGAGAACTCATTAAGCTAAAAACAAAACACAACTCACCTATTAATAACATTCCTATCGTCCACCATCTCGCCCCACATACAAGCCTCGCCCCCGACGATGCTCTCCACCAGCGTCTCGTTCCTCACCACGTTGTATACCATCTGGCGGGGATCGGCCGAGTAGTAATCCTTCCATTCCGAGCCTAACGCGTCTAAGTACCATTTAGATGAGAAAATCAACTTGTGGCCGGCGTAGAGTATCTGTAATCATTTAATATATTTTTAAATGAAACAATTTTAAAGGTAGACTATAATCGTGACCACGGACTATTGTGAAGTACATGGACTAGTGTGTCGGGTTTTCAAAAATGTATAAATATTTTTACTATTTTTAAAGTCTCATTCCACACTTAGGAAAGAAAAATACTAAATTTAAAAACGTATAATTTTTTTTTTTTTAAATTGAAAGAAACAGGATTTGAACCCGCGGCTCTTGGAATCCGTCCAAGCGCCTTTTTTATACGTTTTTAAATTTAGTATTTTTCTTTCCTAAGTGTGGAATAACACTTTAAAAATAGTAAAAATATTTATTAAATAGCATTCTCTCTTGCCAAACGATAATTCTAACGAATTGTCTTTGGGTAGCGGAAATTTGTACAAATCTCCCTACAGAGATGCTAACAACATAAATAAGTTGTAACAATCATATAAAAATTTCGACGGAGCTTGGTGAGAACGAATAGCTTAGTGGTCACAACGCTTGGAAAACGCTTGGTTTCCAAGAGCCGCGAGTTCAAATCCTGCATCGTTCAAAATTTTTATACATTTTTAAATTTAGTAGGTATAAATATTAATCCATTTAAAATTGTTTTGCTCAAAATGTATAACTGCGAAAATTATACTTAATATATTTTCGTATTATAAATAATAGTAACGATATACGAAAGTGGTGCGAAACATAATGAACGTTAAATAGAAAAAGCGTTTAGGTTATTTTATTGATTTTCTTTTTTTTGAGAAATCAAATTAATTGGTATCTGCAAATTACCAATTAATTCGATGTGAATTAAATCAATATAAATAATGGGGTAAAAACATATTTCACAGAAATCTTTTTATAAACAAAATAATCATATTAAATTATAAGTAGTCTTTTTTTTCAGAAAAAATCGTGATTTTGCATAAAATACTCACATTTATCATTTCGTTGATCCAATTATACTTCCATACTTGTACGAGCGTATCTTTCGAGAGGGCAACACCTTCGTCGAATACTTCCTGTAAAATATTACTTAAGTACTATACTTTTAATACCGGCAGTCCTCGACTTACGTCGTTTCGAGTTACGTCGAACAATGCTTTTACACTGTTTACGTCATACGTCATTTGTTTCGACTTCCGGCATAGGAGAAACAAACAAAACATATGAAAAAGTATGTCTCGACTTACGTCGACTCGCTTTACGTCGCGTATTTCTAAAACCTAACATGCAGTAAGTACGAGGCCTGTATAGTAAAGTTAAACAATTTACTTGTTTAAAAGCTCCTATCATAAGAATTGGTTCAAATTGAACAGATATTTTTGTGCTGTATAGTCAAATGCTTTGTGCTTGCAACAATTTGCAAAAAACATGCTAATCTTGTATATAACGTTGAAATAACAAAAAAGCGCCACAAAACTAAAGTATGCCAAATACAAAGATCTAAAAGTGCCTTAGCTGCTCGGAATTACAAGGTTGTAAGTTGTCATTTATATAACATCGCTAATAAATACTGCAACATCTATCCGTTAACTAAATCGCAATGCAAGAAAAAAGTTACCACATGGCTAATGACTAAATCTTATGAAGACA
>DWMZ01006498.1:0-10289 GCA_018249855.1 Eueides tales michaeli | reverse complement strand
ATATATATATATATATATATATATATATATATATATACACATATATATGTATTGCTAATTATAAGCTAACGTATTGTCTTTGGGTAGCGGAAATTTGTAAAAATCTTCCTACAGAGATGCTAACAACGTAAATAAGTTGTAACAAGCGTATAAAAATTTCGACGGAGCTTGGTGAGACATTCGTTCTCGCTTAGTTGGTTAGAGCGCTTCCAAGAGGCGCGGGTACAAATCCTGCTTTGTTCAAATTTTATACGTTTTTAAATTTAGTATCATCAGGAAAATCTTGTCTTTAAGTATATCCAAGAAATGAAAAATGGAACAAAATTCTTTTAGCATTTCTTATTCTGTTTTTCAAATTGAGAGATTTTTAAACTTAATCTAGCTCCGAATCTAACGCTTATATAAACACGTATTTTAGTTAAAAGTGTAAACGTCAATTAATTTATTTATTGGTGTGTAGACACAATGTGAATGTGATCTCACACTTACACGTGCGATCACGTGTTTAGAATGATCTCGTGACAATATTCTCATGTAGACACACATAAATGTGTAGACGTGAATTCCTTTTTTCAGCGTGACTGTAAACGACGGGTTGTGGGTTCGATCCCCACCCAAAGAAGTGAAACCTTTGATATTTTCAAATAAAATATTCGTTCTTTTTTTCGTCTTTTCTTCACCGTGGTAACAAAGCAAAACGCGGCTTTGAGCTTTGCCACTCAACACGGAGTGTCTCAAATTTGTGCGGTAAGTGGGGAATGGAGTCTTCGCTTAAGCAGTGTCTTAACACTAGGTTCTCAAGTTCCCTCTGCCTACCCTGATATGTGCGGGATACAGCGTGAAGTTGAGTACTGAGAGTGATAATGTAAAATTATATGTATGGACTTTTGAGACCACATACTCGTATGTGAACGTGAGAATACATGTGTGAATGTAACATCTTAGCAAAACTAGCTAGAAAACTAGCAAAACTAACTAAAAAACAAACATTTTTTCGTTAGTAAAATGTGAAAGAGCAAAGTACTAAATGGAGGATTATGTCAAAATTTAGGAGTTTGTACCGATATCTACCGCTCCAGCCCGATATAACCTTCTCAGCCTGTTTGTAGTTTTTTTATGATGTTATAGTTTTAAATATTATTTAGGGACCTACTTAACTATAATACTACTATCTAAATAAGTATTATTCTCTCTTAAGTGTGTAATACACACTTAAAAATAGTAAAAGTATTTAATAATAAGCATTCTCTCTTGCCAAACGACAATTCTAACGAATTGTCTTTGGTTAGCGGAAATTTGTAAACATCTCCCTACAGAGATGCTAACAACGTAAATAAGTTGTAACAAGGAGTATAAAAAATTCGACGGAGCTCGGTGAGAACGAATGGCTTAGTGGTCAAAGCGCTTGGGCGGATTCCAAAAAGCGCGTATTCAAATTCTGCTTCGTTCAGGTTTTTATACGTTTTTAAATTTAGTATTTTTCCTTTCCTAAGTGTGGAATAACACTTTAAAAATAGTAAGTATATAAAATTAATTAATTCACCAATACAGTAAAAAATCGAATCGGCAACTTACGAGTTTACAATCAGATTTTTTACTATTACTCCATAGTGTATGTAGAAAAGAGAATGATGGCTCATCACTAAATTCACAACGCTTATTCTGGTAATACTTTTTTGTCGGATATTTTTCTATTTACCATATTATTTGATTAAAGGCGGTCCCTACAACGTTTCGTTCAATTTACGTTCACAAGTGTTGGTCTTTAGAAGGGTTTGACCAATACGATTTTCTGCCTTAATAAAAGCTATTTATAACGATGACTGGCTTTGAGGTAAATATATTATTTCTATATTTTAGTTTGTTTTACACTGTATCCTGCACATGGCAGGGTAGGCAGAGGGAACTTGGGAACCTAATTTAAGACACTCCGTTCCGTTCCCCACTTCCCGGTGAATTTGATGCATTGAGTGTTGGGTGGCGGAACACAACGCCGCTATATATTTCTTACTTGGTTTTTTTAATATAATGTAAAAAAACTTTTTTTTTATTTTCATTATATCACGAATATAGATAGGCAGACGGAAATTAGCGTTTTTTTTATTATATATTTTTTTAAATTTTGTTTTTTTATTATATATTTTTTTAAATTAACACTATTTTTGTTTTAAATTATGAGCTTTAATTATATTTTGTTTTTATCTGTTACTTGGTACGTTTTTAAATTTAGTATTTTTCTCTCCTAAGTGTGGAATAACACTTTAAAAATAGTAAAAATAATATTCAACATCCCATTTCCCTGAAAGGGAATCGAATCTGCAACCATCGCGTTTTCAGTCATTTACTTGTGCCTTAATAACAAAGAAATATAAAAAAGAAAACCATTGTCATTTTATAGAAGACAAAAGAGCCTAGATTTCAGACTGACGCAATGTCCCCGTATAATTTAGTACGCATGCAGCGCTACGTACAAGCACGTAACGTTTGTTAGAATTGGATTCGGTCCAGAATATCAACTTTGGACTATACTGGCTCAATAATTGCATATTCATCAAATACTGTAGTAATAAGCAAATTGAAGTATAAGGTCATAGGTATTGGGTTCAAATACGTTTATAAATTTTATCAGTACTAAAATGAAGCAAAAAAAAAAATAATAATTTAAAAAAAATAAAGATGAAAACAAGTTGCGTGGATTTCGGTGTACTTCATACACACTTCAAAAAGAAAGACATTGATTTCGAATGCTTTATAGTAACTAGTATTTTTTTTACGTTTTTAGTATTTTTTGTGCCTATTCCAGTCCGTACTGGGTTCACACAGTAAAATGTTCGAATTTCGTGATTATCACACATTTTATATGAAACTTATCAACGGACGAACTGGACGGACTACTGCCACGTAACGTACCGTGAGGTTGACAAAAATATATTTTTCTATTTTATCCTCTGTTTAACGCAACATTTAGCACATTTGGCGCAACATTTGGCAGAGTAGGCAGATGGAACTTGGGGGGAACCTAATGTTAAGGCACTCTGTTCCGTTCCCCACTAATATATAATTTCAAAATATACAGGATAAATTCTGGTGAAAGACTATAATTTAAAATATGTAATAATTATAAAAAAATAGGTAAATCAAAATAATTCTGATAAAAATTAATCTAAAACGATCGATTTCCTGTGTTGAAACTGAACCCACAATCAACATTAACGCAAAACCATATTGTTCTTTAATATTTAATAAATCTCTAAATATCCCTATATATATTACCTTTTTTTATTTTCATGATATGTAATCTAAATTTCATATAATTTTCTATTTTCATGAATTCTGCCATACACACATACATGATCAGATATTTTTGAGCTTTTCGTTGTTGCAATGTATATGACGAAAGACAATCTCAGATTTCTTCAAGATGCGTTATTTTACTTTACTTCACGCTGTATAATGCATATAGAAACACACGTGTTTGCCTGAATTTTCAGAAATTCCGTGTTGAATGATTAATATGTTAGTCCTACAAGAAGCTATTACTCGGAATAGGGGTTTTCTGACAAGAGCCAGCAAAAAATTCAAAATATAACTTTGACCAAAATAATTACCTTCCTAAGTGAGTACCAACAGCATTTAATTTCACGCACTCTCATCATGATAATAGTCTTTATTCGAATAGCCTTAAATAGGCTTTGAACAATAATATAATTTTGACTTTCATTATTTTTAAAGTGTTATTCCACACTTAGGAAAGAAAAATACTAAATTTAAAAACGTATAAAGATTTTAACGAAGCAGGATTTGAACCCGCGCCTCTTGGAATCCGTCCAAGCGCTCTGACCACTAAGCCATTCGTTCTCACTAAGCTCTGTCGAAATTTTTATACGCTTGTTACAACTTATTTATGTTATTAACATCTCTGTAGGGAGATGTTTACAAATTTCCGCTACCCAAAGACAATTCGTTAGAATTATCGTTTCGCAAGAGAGAATGCTATTTATTAAATATTTTTACTATTTTTAAAGTGTTATTCCACACTTAGGAAAGAAAAATACTAAATTTAAATATTCCAAAAAATCCAATTCCAATTTCAAAATTCCATCCGCGATTCCAAGAGGCGCGAGTTCAAGTCCTGCTTCGTTCAAATTTTTATACGTTTTTAAATTTAGTAATTTTGACTTTCATTTTAAATTGTTGAAGTCGATTGTATTGGTACAAATGTTGATTGTTAATAGAAAATTGTGTCATCACTACAACGGAGGAATTCATTACTTTTATGGGCAATTAGCAGTTTATAGTTAAATGCTGTACTGCTTTACTATGACGGCATCTATCCAGTGCGGCGTTAAATTCCGCACGTGTATGTTTTCTCTGTTTGTCCCGAAGTACATAATAAATAATAAAGTCGAAGAAAAATAATATTTGTACTATTTTTAAAGTGTTATTCCACACTTAGGAAAGAAAAATATTAAATTTAAGAACGTATAAATTTTTTTAATAAATTTATTTAAAAAATACTAGTATTCAATTACGACCTTTCAATCCAGTGCGGCGTTAAATTCCGCACACGTATGTTTCCTCTGTTTGTCCTGAAGTATATAATAAATCATAAAATAAAAACTTGTATAAATTTTTCCTATAAACAGCAATTATGCATACTTATATTATCATATTATTAACTTTGCCCTACTTTCCATATTATAAGAGCATCAGCCTATTAACTTGTGAAATTCCTGACTAATACAGACTGGAGAGTCCTCTATATTACTAATATTCCCCCGAGTGTTCAATCAGCCATGTCCCAACTGAACCGCAAAGCTGAAATGCCTTTACAGATCTACATTGGAAGATGAAGATATGTACGGTACAATTCTTGAAAATTGGAAATTATATGAATTTAAAATTTCATATAAAATGAAAAAACAAAGAAATAATTACATATTAATTGTCACTATTGTAGCACAGCATTGCAGCAGGATAGGATCGTGCGTTAATGCAATTGAGTGTGGGTACCAGATTCCATTTAAATTGATGGAAATGTAAGCTTATTTAAAAAAATAGTTCACATTACCAACGATAAAGGGTTTTGTATAGCGCGGCGTTAAGTTTTGTCTTTTCCTAAAGATTACCCGCTCTTCTCGTTTACGATGAAAACCGGGCTTTAAATATATTTTAATGTATTTTATAGTTACCAATTTTTTTTTCAGTTTCACGTTTTAAAATATGGCAGAATAGGCAGAGGGAATTCGGGAACATAATTTTAAGACACTCCGTTCTGTTCGCCATTTTTCGTCGAATTGGAGGCATTGCATATTGAGTAGCGGAACTCAACGCCGCGTTTTGCCTTGTTACCAGAGCGAAGAAATGATAACATGAAATATTGTAAAATACTATTATATTTCTTCAATTTTGGATCGAACCCACAACCTATCGTCGTCAGTTACACGTTTTCGCTACTGCGCCACGACAGGCTTTTTTATTTTCGTAACAGTTAAAAAACTGACTATAAACATATAAATTTTTAACCATAATTAAAACGTGATTACACTTTGGTCACCTTACATAAACGATGTACCAAAGCGTCGCTGGCCAAATCGAATGTCGAGCATTAAACGTTATGACTGGTGTAAGATAGTTAGATCATTATGCGCTGGCGAAGTCCCCGGACATATTACAATGTAACCAATTTAATCGGCCAACGACGTATGTAATTCATATGTAAATAGACAAGTCTAATTTTATTATAATTAAAGGCATAATTATAATTCATTTCAACACGGCGTTTAGTTCCGCAATATACCACGTAAAGTTCCAAAAATGAAGTGAACGAAAACGAAATGAGATATAGCGCAGCGTTGAATTCCATGATATAGTACGCAAATTTTCGAAAATTGGGGAATGTTTAAGAAATGGAGTATATTAATACAAGGTTCCTTCTACTTACTCCAACAAACTGAAAGAAAAAAATACTTACCATTAAATATATGAACGTATATGCTAGCTGGCACCGCATTATTGGGAACGCAAGTGTAGTTCCCCGCATGAGAAACACTTGCTGCGGGTATCAAGAGATCAGACAGCCTCTGCTCAGGATCTGTTGTCACGTTTATACCTCTTTCTAGGTCGTAGTTGATCATTCTACTGTTGTGATACCTGGAAGAGAAGATAGTATTAATATTTAGGAATAATTAGGATTTTTTTTTCAGCTTCACGTATTCCGTATACAGAGGGAACTTGGAAACCTAAAGTCAAGACACTCCGTTCCGTTCCTCTTTCGGATATTAAATATTTAATTTCCACGAATGAGGGTCGAATCCACATACTTTCACGTTAACATTCACACGCTTGTACCCTTGCGCCTCGTCTCTACATTATTATTAACTCAGCTTCTCGCTGTATCCCGCACATAGTAGAGTAGGCAGAGGGGATTTGGGAACGTAGTGTTAGGACACTCCGTTCCACTTGCATTGCCTACTTTCCGCCGAATTTGAGGCATTGCATTTTGAGTGGCAGAACTCAACGCTGCGCTTTGCCTTGTTTGCAGAGTTAAGAAATGAAAACATAAAATATTAAATAGAAAATATTAAATATTTTATTTCCTCGAGTGGGGCTCGAAACCACAACCTGCCACGTTTACAGTCGCCCTGCGCCTCGTCTCTACATTATTATTAACAGGCCGCTATATTATTATTAGATCAAAGTAACGTAAGTACCTTGTTAGGAGTTACGATGCCATAGACAGACATACACATCAACAGTATAACAAGGGTTGTCAGGGTAAAAAAATAAACATTCAAAAATAAATTTAAAAATCTTCACATACAAAAAATACACGGATCTAAAGAAAAAAGTTAATTATGCTAAAATATTTTAGAAAATCAACATTCATAATAATATAAGCTAAAAAGGAAAATTAATGGACGAACGAACGAAAAAAATGACCTAACTTGACTCTAATTTTCATCGGAGTTATATATATGTAAAACAGATTTAATTTTATTTTAATGCATCAGACAAGAAAAAAGAGGCCTGTCGTGGTGCTGAGACCCAAGTTTGCGACTGTGAACACGGCGACAAGAAAATCAAATACTTAACAGTAGGTTCCCAGGTTCCCTCTGCCTAACTTGCTATATGCGAGATATAGCAAGAAGAAATAAATAATAATAAAAAAAAAATTAAACAAAATATTGCTTAAAATAAGTTTTTTTTTCCTACAAGCCATCGCACTTAAATGCATACTAATTCTAACTTTTTCATAAGTATATATACTTATTTAGATTATGTGTGTGTATATTATATATCTAGAAAACGTATAAAAATTTGAACGCAGCGAAAGCGCAAAACTATGGATTGTCACTTTAAAATTAGTGAATATTTATAAAAAAACTAACCAAAAATAAAACCCTTTTGCAATGAAACGTACAATATAATAACAAATTTCACATAAAATTATATAATTTTTACTTTTTTAATTGAAAACACTCGTTTCTCATTAACCAGTAGGCACTTGTTGTTGAGAATGATATCGACCTACAGACCCATCGACTCGGTAACTTCAAACCTTACCGATACTGGGTCGTCTATACGTCATCGTTATAATTATTAAAAACATGTTTTTTAGGTCAAGTTTGGTAGAAATGTTATTTTATATTATACTATAATTATAGCTACTTGACATATCTGTCAGATGAGGTCGGTTTTGGTGCAGTGGCACAAGTGAGTTACTATAGACGTGACAGGCTGTGGATCTCTATTGGAGGATATCAGTTATTTAATTTTTTATTTAACATTTTTAAATTAAATAAACATTTTTAAATTAAAATATTTAATGTTTTTATTTCTTAGATCTGGTAACGAGGTAAAGCGCGGCGTTAAGTTCCGACACGCAATGCTTCAAATTTGGCGGTAAGTGTGGAATGGAACCGAGTGTCTCAACATTAATCGTCTACCCTGCCATTTGCAGGATAGAGCAAGAAGCTGATAAAAATCTAGAATAAAGATTCTGTTTTGTTGCCCACTTTCCGATAAATTTGATATATCTATGGCAAATTTTCTATTCATATATACATACAAGTGTTTTATTTGCGCGGTGTTGAACTCCGCAATACAACACGCAACCTCGAAAATTGAGTGTAATATGAAAAAGTGTATTTTTCGTTCAGTAGAACAAAAAAATATGTAAGGTGGAAAGGAGAAAACAGAGTGCCGGAAGTAATTTTGAAGGCATGTATAACATCAGAACTACCTACATCAGATGCTCATGATACATCAGAACATATTCCTTTGTTACGTATACCTCCTTTATTGCGTACATTTTTATAAGCTAAGCCTCCATGTTGAGTTCTGCCACTCAACAGGCAATGCCTTTAGAATTTGACGGAAAGTGGAGAACGGCAGTGGTATCCAGGTTCTCTTTGCCCATCCTGCTATAAAAGTGAAAATATATCATTTAAAAATATTAAATATTTCATTTGAAAATATTAAATATTTCATTTGAAAATATTAAATATTTCATTTAAAAATATTAAATATTTCCTTTAACAATATTAAATATTTCACTTCTTCGAGCGGAGATCGAACCGCAACCTGTCGTTTACAGTCACACGCTTCTGCCCCTGCGCCATCACAGATTTCAACTAGCCTTGTACTTATATATTATTGATTGAACATTTTTGAATCATTAATGATTCAAAAATTATAGTTTTTCCAGCTTAAGCTGGAAAAACTATAATTAGTAAAATTTTGCCTCAGTACATTTCCAGAAAGAACTTTTTTAACAAACTAACATTTCAACTAGGTTATAAAACCAATACTCAGAAATTTACAACGAGAAATACAAACGAAGAACTAAAGTGTATTTGAGCACGTACTTGGTGCTCTATTACGACATACCAGTCGATATGTTCTCTTTACAGGTACATTATGTTACATCTTTTTTTAAAATTTAACTTCACAATGTATCCAGTGATCAGAGGGAACCTGGGAACCTAATAACCTGGAGAGGAAGTGTTGTAATCGATATAGAGTCATTGGAGACTCCATATCGATTACAGCACTTCCACTCCTCACTTTCCAGTGTAGACATTGCGTGTGTAAATCAATGCTCGCCAAGCGCCACGCATTCCCTTGTTAACAGAGCAAAGAATGAAAATATTAAATATTTAAATTCCTCGAGTAGGAGTCGAACCTATAACCATCTGGTCACACGCTTGTGTCTGTACCCCACGAATGGCCATAAATATAATAATATAATAGAAAATAAAAACAAATGTTATGATTACTATCATAACAAAACTTGAAATTGAACAAGCTCCATTCATTTTTGTTCTTTCCAATATTGAACTCGATAGTTCTTATCGATTTACCATCAGATCTTAAATTGAGATCTGCTTTAGATCAGATTAAGTAGATAAGTTAATGTATCTTTTGTTCTTACTTTTATTTTAAGAAATTTTATAATTTAGACTGAACATTACTTTCTTTATTCCTAAGCGTGAAAAGTATATTTTTTAGCTTCATGCATATTACAGACATAGCAGAGGCAGGTTGTGGTATCCAAATATTATGTTCACTCTGCCTACCCTGGTATACAAGACAATAAAAGTTATTTTAAGTTTTCTTTTAAAAATCAATATCTACTTGAGAATATTTCTCGGCCTTGCGAGGCGCAGCGGTATAAGCGTGTCACTGTAACCGACAGGTTGTGGGTCACTCAATACGCAATGCCTCAAATTCGGCGGAAAGTAGGGTAAGGAAGTGGGACGGAGTGTCTTAACACTAGGTTCCCAAGTTCACTCTGCCTACCCTGCCATGTGAGAGAATACTTCTATCAAAGTGATTCAAATTTTGAAACATAGACATAATATATTCTGATATTTTAATGTTAAACCTCTACACTTGTTCAGGTTCACACTGTTTTCCGCATGAAGCAAAATAGGCAGGGAGACCCTAGTGTTTAAATACCCCGTTCACTCCGCACTGTCCAATTTTCAACGTACGGTTTCTATATTTTACTGTATATGTATTTTCTGGTAATAAGGCGAAGCGCGGCATTGAGTTTCGCCACTCAACACGTAATGCCTCATATTCGGCGGAAAATGGAGAACGGAAGTGGAACGGAGAGTCTTAACACTAGGTTCCCGTGTTCCCTCTGTCTATCCTGCCTTGTGCGGGATATAGCGTAACGCTAAAAAAAATGGATTTTGATTCGATAACCGGTCAAGGAAATGCTTATATTGAAAACATTTTCATTCACTCGATTTGATTAGTTAAATTGAAACGTCTTTAGA
>DWMZ01006497.1:0-10289 GCA_018249855.1 Eueides tales michaeli | reverse complement strand
CTGGTTGCCAACTTCCTCCATGAAGGGCACCATCAGCTTTATCTTGGAGCTCGTGAACGCGGGGCTTAGAGTTGACCTCATGTCCTTCCATTCCTCACCTGTATTGTAATCCATCGTTCTTTAAAACGAACTTAGGTATATTTTTTCATTTTCTCGTTTCGTTAAAGCTTTTTTGTCACCGTGACAAAGCGCGGTGTTGAACACTGTTACTCAACACGCAATAACTTGAAGATTGAACAGTGCATGAACAAAGATTTTTTTAATTAGGAATATCGTTTACAAATTTAAGTCCAACATACTTCAAATTAGCCTAATATATAAATATTTACACTATAAAGAATGATATATATACATATATATTCTACTTTAAAGACTGTATAGAACTTGGTTGAACTTTTTTGAATAAATCATACATACAACATTTTGTTATATATTTTTAAAGCATGAAAGTTTATATATAAATCTTAAATTTAAAAACGTATAAAAATTTGAACGAAGCAGGATTTGAACCTGCGCCTCTTGGAAACCGTCCAAGCGTTCTGACCAACTCAGCCATTCGTTCTCACCAAGATCCGTCGAAATTTTTATTCGCTTGTTACAACTTATTTATGTTGTTAGCATCTCTGTAGGGAGATTTTTACAAATTTCCGCTACTCAAAGACAATTCGTTAGAATTATCGTTTGGCGAGAGAGAATGCTATTTATTAAATATTTTTACTATTTTTAAAGTGTTATTCCACACTTAGGAAAGAAAAATACTAAATTTAAAAACGTATAAAAATTTGAATGAAGCAGGCTCGCGTTCAAATTTTTATACGTTTTTAAATTTAATATTTTTCTTTCCTAAGTGTGGAATAACACTTTAAAAATAGTAAAAATATATATCTTGTTAATAACTTAACAGGTACGTTATATACTCGTAGGTACAGAACCGTAGCCGTAAATATCAAATGTCAAATAAAAAGATTATAAGAAAAAAACCGAAATCGATATTGTATTCTAATTAAATTCAGATCGGGAATATCATACCTGCAAAAACACTAGTTTGTAAATATCTCTCTATCAGCTTCACGCTGCATCCCGCACATGGCGGGATAGACAGAGGGAACTTAGGAACCTAGTGTTAAGACACTCCGTTCCACTTCCGGTCACCACTTTTAGCCGAATTTGAGGCATTACGTGTTGAGTGATGGAACTCAACGCCGCGATTCTTGCCTTATTACCAGAGCGAAAAAATAAAACATTAAATATTTAAATTGAAAATATTAAATATTTCATTTACTAGAGTGAGGATCGAACCCACAACCTGTCGGTTACAGTCACACGCTTGTGCCGCTGCCCCAGGCCACAAGCCTCAAAATTTTTAAATATAACATCACTGAAACGTTAAAGGAATATTTAGATATATTAAACAAATAGGCTACGAAATCCAAAAGATATGAATCAAAAATATAAAAAAAAAAGTACCCTTTAAAGAAACAAGATTCCTCGCGAATAATGGCTCGATCTCCTCATCAGTCACAGTGCGGTGATCAATGAAGTACTCAAAGTCTTTTATAGCTATTTTCTTTACTAACTCCAAATCACGAACCAAAAGCACTGGCTTAAGAAATTCGTATCGGCCTGAAAATCTAAGTAAGATATATGAATAATGAAATAAATTTTGTTAGTCTAATAAAATCATAATTTTTAATATAAATATAGGTTCACATACAGTTTAATTTTATCTATCTAGATTAAAACGATAAAAAAATATTTTAAATAATATTAAAAAAAACGAGAATCGAGGCCGTCGTGGCGCAGTGGTAACTTCTGAATGTAAGTGAGACAGTAGTAGGCTCGATCTATGCTCGAGGTAGTGATTTTACTAAGGTAATTTTATTTTCAATTTCCTCTCCAATAGGAACGTAAGAAATGGCGTAGTTCTACTTTAAGTCCCTTTGTCTATCCTGATATGTGGGGAAAAAACCTAAAAACAAGAATGAAGAAACATGTATGCTGTAGAAATATAATTCTTCATAACATATGCGGAGTTTAACTAAGCTGAGTCAATGAAGAGATACGCACAATTGCATATAAGAGCGAGGGTGTCGCGCTAAAAATAAATACCACTACGTTCACCATGAGTATGAATAATGAAAAAATTGCAAGAATAAGTGTTAATAGAGACAGAGAGAGATCGCTGTTCACTTTTACGACGATGAAGAACCCATTGGACAAGCGTCTAATATATCCTTTGGCTTATCCGCTAGAAAAAAAGAAGCTTAAAAATACTGAAATATAATTATTACTTGAGCTGCTTACCTATCTTTATAAAAACTTTGATAGTTTGTATCCAAATCATCATTGAAATTATCCAAACGAAACAGAACTCTGAACAGATTACCAAGCAATGGCACTATTGGTTTGCATTTTACATTAAAATCGCTGAATCTTGAGTATTTCTTTGATAAATACAATGCTAGTATAATTATGTGTACTGCGACCCATATTAGTATCATGTACAGCATCTGCAACAATAAAAGAATAAAAATATACTAAATTTAAAGAATTAAAATATTGATAATCCAGTGAGTTCGGTCACTCAACACATGAAAGAAGAGTGGAAAAATAATGATCCTGAATAATCCTGAATGCATGTAAGTTCAAAAATAGTGTAAATAGAAGGTTATTAGAACAAGTGACTAAAGTGGTATATCTGGGAAGCAAATATGTATATTTAGAAGAGACGGAAGATACGAAATTACTATAAGCAAATGTCAGAATATTTACACATAGGGAAGCAAACAATACAGTACTGGTACCAGCGCTGATATACGGTAGCGAAACGTGAGCGTTTTGACAAATGTTGTACAAATGCCACCTCTTCGTAGAATATGCTGAATCAATTCAGCTGGCTCAATTTGCAATTAAGACTTAGGATGGCAATACTAAGGAGTTTATCAAAATGAGAATGAAGAAAAATGTACTCAGTTTTTAAAGAGGCAGGGGTCTCCTTATCGTTTGTCTTTCGAACACAGTATCGATGATTTTGGAGCATGACAAGACCCCCGGAGGGTGACTCATTTCTCTTTGACTATGAGTATTAAACGTAATAGTATAAAAAATATAATATATATATATTTTTTCTTTATAATATTTTTTTATTGTTCCAAGTTAAATATATCTTTTTCGCCTCGATTTTTACCATTTTTATTCAGTCTATATCCATTAAGAGCCAGAGCTCGACGGCAATTTCCTACTCCCATTTCACATTCGTCTATTTATATACGTTACGTGTTCCGCGGTGTATCCTATAGAGTATGAATCTATCTATTCGCGCTTAGGCTTTCAAAGAAACAAACTGCGGAGACGTGATATATATTTTAACCTTCTATCTTGGAAACATATAAATCAGGTGTACATATTTAAGTTATCATAAAAATGTGGTCTGTCTTTTACCCAAATGCGGAAAAAATATTATTTTTTTCACAACAATCCTAAATCCATGAAGAATTCTACATAAATAAAAAAACTCAAACTCAACTAAAAAAATTACGGTTTGAGTTCCACCAAAAAATACAAACTAGAAAAAAAATGATAACACTCACATTGTAATTATCGAATTTTGCTTTAGCACTTAACTGTTTAAACGTGTTTTCATTCGACAGACACAATGTGTCTGATAAGTTATCAGTAAATAATGGACTTATATCATATTTTTATCAAATATGTTTTTTTTTTTACATAAAAATATACTTTACGATATCGGAGATCCGCTTGAGGACCTCGAAAACGGAGTTAGACACCTCTTGACTGTACCCTACTTCACCTAATCATTGGCTTGTTTATTATAGCTTCACGCTGTATCCCGCACAAAGTATACAGAAGGAACCTGGGAACCTAGGAATAAGAGAGATTAGGAATATTTCATTTCTTATTAAATTCTTAGAAGTATTTAAAGTCTTTAAAAAGAAACTATCAACTAATCAAAAAACATAATATTTTTATTACTAGCGACGCACCCGCGACTTCGCCCGCTTGCATTTCATTATTTTATTTACTACAAGCGATTCACCCACGGCTTCGCCCGCTTGAATTTCATTATTTTATTTAGTAATCTCGATAAATTCTATAAAATGAAATTTTAGTTATATAAATAAAAAAAGGTAGCAATTTTGACGAAATATATATTTTAAATTGACGTAGCTTTTTTGAATGCATTTAAACAACGTACAGATTTTTTATATGATCACTATTTTGGATATTATTTTATTACTTAACGTCCCCTACAAGATTTTTTAAATATGTCTTCCACGTACAGACAGTGATCATCGGTTACAGATTTATTTTAAGTATATATCAATTCAATTGCTATTCGGCATAAGTAGGAGCTGAATAGTAAATAACAAAATAAGACGCTGTTCTAAAACACGTTTTCTGTACCTTTACAAAAAAAATGATACCATATAGAAAAAAAAATTATGGAAAAGACACGGCAAACGAGCGTACGAGTCACTTGATGGTAAGTGATCACCATCGCCCACGGCCCCGTGTAACACCAGGGGAGCTACAGGTGCGTTACCGGTCTATAATATGGATGGGCACCGGGGCCCGGCATTACCCAATGCGAAATGCAGTGGCCAAAGCCACTACTTAACGCCGGTTTTAAATGCCGCGAGTGGTAATAATCTGGTCAAGTCTGCCCACGGGTTTTGCCATTGCTGACAACGTGACTCTCCCGCACGTACTATAGTAGCATCTTAGGACACCAACAACATCAACAGTACCAGGGTGATCCTATTCTAAACCGGAATCACACGGCAAAAAGCCGATTATACAATCACAAGATACTCTTAGTGTAAAGGAGAACGGAGCGGAGTGTCTTAACACTCGGTTCCCATGTTCCCTCTGCCTACCCTGCCATGTACGGGACAAAGCATGCTGCTGACAAGTAATACACTTAGCTTAATGAAATTATACAGTATAAATTGTAAAAAAATATATAGAGACCCTGACCGTGACGCAAGGACACAAACGAGTTTATTATATAGATATATTCATATCCAAGTTTAGAAACTCGTTTGCACCACTTCTTAATTTTATTACTAAACGTTTATTAAGGTTTGTCGTAGCACAATGGCAGAAGCGTGCAACTGTAAACTCTGGTAACTCTGGCAACAAGGCAAAGCACGGTATTGAGTTTCGCCACTCAACCCGCAATGCCTCAAATTCGGTGAATATTGGAGAAGGGAACGGAGTGTTTTTACACTAAGTTCCCACGTTCCCTCCCCTTAACAACGACATGCTCACAAATTTAAAATAGAAAGTAATGAATATCTGCATGGTCCACTCAGTAAAATACACCTGACAGATCTAAAAAATAAGCCATAGCAAGCCAAAAAGATATAATAAAGAAGCATACTGAATTCTGCCATAAGACAGAAAACAAAAGCCTGATACAGATGCTCTTAGTCACTCACACCACAGACAAAGAGACCGGTGAAACTATATACCTCTCTTTTTGCGTCGAATGGTAAAAAATAATGCAATATGATGAAATAAACAAACTGATAATGATATTATTTTTATTTTTTCTGATATCACAAACAATTTTCTCTATTATTTTCAGATTAAAATAGCATATTTGAGATAAATATTTTAATATACTTACTATTTCGGCTGTAGTTGTATACGGATATATTGATAAGTGGAGATATATACGAGGCTATTGCGCGAGGCACTTCGCGCTGAGAACACGTTATAGTAACACTGTTGATATAACAGACTGACGTTTCTAAATAGGTTTATTAAAAATACATCTATATATCGTTTTGAAGTGAATTGTGAATGAAATAATACAATGTAAGTATATTTTTTATATATAGATTAATATTTTTTTCGTGACTTTACTCCCTTTAATTATGAGTTTCACCTGTTTTCTTTTATATATAATAGTTAAGTACCTTAGTTTATTAGAGAAAACCGTATTAAAATCTGTTCAAAGATCGTAACGTATATTTGTATATCGAATTTATGGTAGAAATTCTCAGCTTTACGCTGTATTCCGCACATGACATTGTAGGCAGAGGGAACCTGGGAACCCAGTGTTAAGACGCTGTGTCCCACTTCCGGTTTTCCGCCGAATATAAGATATTGCGTGTCGAGTGGCGGAACTCAAAATGAAAATCAATGGATATAATAAACAGCCTTGGCTTGAGAAATTAATATACATATATCACATTTATAGACTGACGTTGTGCCAATGTTCAATGCGGTTTAAATTTTTTGTTTCATATTTATACTACGTAGTTTTAAAAGTGACATATTTATTTTCAGTACATAGTAAGCAATGAGTCATTGTTTGTATGTTGTATGAGACCCTGTTTATTGTTAAACTAGTACTGTTCTTGTGATATTGCTCGCTTTAATTATACTTTAAACTTTTAAAATATCATTAGGAACCTTTTAGGAACCTTTTTAGGAACCTTTTAGGAACCGTTTAAGAACCTTTTGAAGTTTGTAAAATATGAGCATATGATGAAAATATTTGTATATATTATGTAAACATCTGGCAGGTAAAGACACTTCGTTCCCCAATACTCACAAATACTTCCCACAACATTATTTTTTGTTTCTTACCGAATTCTTAAGGCATTGCATGACGCAACTTGAATGACGCAACTCAACGCCACGCTTTGCCTCGTAACCAGGTCGATGAAATGAAAATATATATTATATATTATTTTCATTCCCGAGTGGGAATGAAAATAATATATAATATATATTGAACTGATAATCATAGTGTTTACAGTCAGTCAATCTGAGTATTAGAGTTAGGTAGTAACGAATTATAGTAGAAGTAAAAAAAAATTTTGCATTGTTCTAATATTACAATATCGCTAAATTTAGACAGTGTATGGGGAATAGTGTTTGAACACTAGATTTCCTCTGCCTGCCTCTGCGGTATACAGCGTGCAGTTACAAAAAATAGAAATAATCACAAAAATACAAAAAATAGAAATAATCACAATAATTTGAAAATTATGATGAATATTTGCAAATGACTTAAACTTGTTTTTAACATGACCTGATGTTGTATTACCACTTCAAACCTGTTCTGAATGCATTACGAAAGTGCGTTGATCAAAAGTATATTTTATAACTAGCGATCCGTTACGCGGTTTTTCTTGCGTAAACGTATACCGCAGAAATTTCATTATGAAGAATTACCTATATATTTCTTTTTTAACATCAGTTATTATGAAATCACAGACTAATAAACGCAACGATCGCCGATTCTTATCCATATTACTTTTTCATGATCATTTTGGTGACATTCTAATGATCTAATGCGTTTGTATTATTTTTTTACTTTTATCTAGAAAAAGCTTTTTTATATATATTTTATATAATAGAAAGATATAACTTATAATAAATCTGGTTCTTATCACTGTCTGTATATGGCAGATATATTAAAAAAAAACATCATGTAGGGGATGTTTATTATTGCAGTAAGGCTCGAAATAGTCATTTTTAAAATTTATGCCTATTCGTTTGTTTATCTATTTCTTTGTTTGCCTTTGTGGGAATAATCTTAAAAACGGCTGATCAGATTTCAATGCAATTTTTCATTATTATATTTTGACAACCTTTCAACGTATAGGGTTTGTTTTATTCAAAATTCAAATTCAAAACATTCTTTATTCAAATAGACTTTAGCAAGCACTTGTGAATCCTCACGAACATAAAATTATTTAGATTTTTTTTTAATTTTCAATTTTTTTAATCGGTTAATAAATAAAGAATATTTTAAATATTAAGATTAATAAAATTGCCACATTTTTTATACTGTCTTAATATATATACATTGAAAACTAAAAGTGATATTTTTATTAGAACAAGAAAGTAGGTAAAATGTAATTCCAGCGGGCGAAGCCGCGGGTGGATCGCTACTGTATATATAAAACTATCCATGTTTGGTAATTGACTTTGGCCTTGTTAAATATACGCTTGATTATACTGCATACGTTTTATAACATTAGATAATTAATATCTTACAAGGTAAAAAAACTATTAAATACTTACATTTAAAGAAGCATATAAAATAATAAAAAAAATAACTGGTCAAGTGCAAATCAGATTCGCCCACCTGATCCCTACTAATTTTAGTTTATGTTTCTTAGTCAAATGTACATTTTCTTTTATTTGTATTGCAACTTCTCACTTCTTGTCAAGATTTATAGATCTGCTTCTCTTTTTAAGGTACGGATCCCTAAAAATGTTTAAAAATCCCTAATGCAATATTTCGTACTCATTTAAAAAGTAGTTAACTTTGTGTAACTTAAATTACTCAGCAAAAAGTCACTATTTCATATTGACAAACCGCCTTTAGCTCATAAAGTACTAAGCCGTTTTTAATACAACAAACTTAAGAATCACTGCGATGAACAAAACTTTAAAAAAAAGGGAGTTCAAATATGAGAATTGAAGCCACTACCATCTCATAATAATTAGATACCCCAAATGTGCCTCTAAAAATTGATAAAAACACCTTAATTATGTTTTGAATGAAATTGACGTCTATTATTTTGACCTTCGGAGTTCGGACGACGGCAAAGTGCATTGATTAAGGCATTATAAGCTTAATTACGTTGTAATAAAATTTAATTTGTATTGTCGTACACGTGTACTTCACTGAGCTGTAGTTTGTTCCGCTACGAGAGGGACAATTGTTACATACAATTTATATGTAATCAGTATATAAATATACAATTTACTGAATAAATAATATTATTATTTATAAAATTTAGACGTTTTATTTTCGTTCGTCAAAATATCATGATAAGATTAATTTGTAAAAAAAAAGTGCAAGTTGAAGCCCTCAGAGGTTTCCGTACTAATTTCAGTATTGTATGAATATCGACCGGTGAGCTTTATTACCGGAGCTTTATTCTATCAATGACACTATAAATGAAGAGCACGAAGAAGAACAAGCCACATGAAGAAGAAAGAAGATATTTATTTATTTTCCTAAAGTGGAAATCGACTGTAAACGCGATAAATTATAGAACCTATCGCGTAGCAGTTACATGCTTAAAGCCACGAATTTCCTCAACAATATGAAAACTAAAAATAGGCACACCTAAAATACGGATTCATCCAAATCCGTCTAATAATACTTTTAGATGATGATGATGATGATGATTAATGATAAACAAAAAAAAAGATGTTACATAACTGGCTAAATAACAATCTACTGCGTATCACCCGGATGAAGTGCATGTTACATAATACATACTTGATACCGTCTATCCTGCTGTTAACTGATAACGTTGAAGTGATTGAACCATTATAGCTGTTATTTTTATTGTTTACTGTTTTTTTATTGTTGGTAGTTTTATCAACCAATAAAATGATAAGAAATATTTTTTTGGTCAGAAAAAAAACTACTTTTTATTAAAGTATGTATGAAGAAGCCAATGACAGTAGAAGTTTACCCCGTAAGTTATATACTCGTATATGTGTGACGCTATAAGGAGAAACAAGTTAATAGCTTTAAATTCTATTTTTACTAAAAGAAATGAAATAATTAATAATGTTGTTTTCTCATCCTGAAAACGAGGTCAAGTGCGCCACCGGAATCTCACTACTATACACGCAATGCTTCCAGAATTCGGCGAAATGTTTTGACGGAAGTTTCTTAATGAGAACGGTTTCTCGGCTCACCTGCTATATTTGGGAATATAATGTATTATACAGCATTTTAAATAAAACAATTTCAACTGTTTACCTTACAGAAAAATCTTACAAGCCATTTCCGTTTTAACTTTTTCGAATGCAAAAAAAAACCACTTACGTCTTTCATTATTTATTGGGGATAGTCCATTTAGATAAATAGATAGATTAAATTGTTTATTGCATACATAAATTAAATACAGCATTTTCATAAAAAGAAAAAAAAATAACAAATATAAAATGAAAAAGTACGCATAGAGGTAATATGCAAAAGCGACCTTATGTATTTTCCAAATAGTGACGAAATACTGACCCATGCTTTATACTCATACCAAAGCACATTTCTAGTAACTTATCGTTTTTGTTTTAAAATTTGTACCAAAAACTAACAGAAACAGTTAGAAATTGTATGATTTTCTGTAACATTTTTTTTCAGATGTTGTTTCTAATATGGACGGTGGTACTGCTAGCAGTCATAGCTTTGTACTTCAAAAAGGCGTACTCCAGGTTTAGTGAGTATGGAGTGAAGCACCTTAGGCCGGTTCCCTTTCTTGGCAACATGACTAGCATCA
>DWMZ01006496.1:0-10289 GCA_018249855.1 Eueides tales michaeli | reverse complement strand
CGTGGGAAACTAGTGCCACTTGAGAAGCCGTCCAAGCGCACTGACCAACTAAGCCATTCGTTCTCACCAAACTCCATCGAAATTTTTATACGTTTGTTACAACTTATTTTTATTTGTTAGTATCTCTGTACGGAGATTTTTACAAATTTCCACTACCCAAAGACAATTCGTTACAATTATCGTTTGGCAAGAGAGAATGCTATTTATTAAATATTTTTACTATTTTTAAAGTGTTATTCCACACTTAAAATACTAAATTTAGAAACGTATACAGTTTTAACGAAGCAGGATTTGAACCCGCGCCTCTTTGGAAACCGTCCAAGCGCCCTGACCAACTAAGTCTATACTAAGCAATAATCTAAAAAAAACATTCGTTCTCACCAATCTCCGTCGAAATTTTTATACGCTTGTTACAACTTATGCTAACAACATAAATAAGTTGTAACAAGCGTATAAAAATTTCGGCGGAGGTTGGTGAGAACGAATGTTTTTATTAGATATTTGCTAATTGGAACAATATTGAAATTTTAATCATAGACCGCGAATTTTTCTAATAAATTATCTTAAGATAAGCTAACAATATCTGTAATAGAATATTAAGGTATGTATTAAGAATGATATGGATCTCCATATCAATCATTTAGATACAATCTATGTAGATTGTACTGCAATATATATTACAATTTGATATCGTTAATAATTTGAAGAATATGTTTAGAAAACAATCTATAAGTTTGTGAGGCTTAAGCTGCGCTTTTGTGTGAGTAATTACAAAAGTAGAGCAAACAATTTTAAAAATAAACTTTATTAGAAATCAGTAAAAAACATTTAAGCATCAATAATTAATTCTTCGTCGAATATTGTATCTTCATAATTTTTGTTGAACCGATAATTTTTGTCGAGGATCAAATCAACAACTATAAAAATAATAATAATATTACTTAAAAGTTGCAATAACAACTCAATAAATGTAATATTTTCAGGTTTAATTTGCTTTTACATTGTCTGAAAAATATAAGCTGCGATAAAATATTCCCTTAACATCTCCTTTGTATCCACTTTAAAATATAAGGTACGCTACCCAGTAAACGGGAAAGCGATACATATAGTGGAACATACTTCGTAGGTATTTTTAGGTGCATACATCTTCCAATTTCTTAATACTAGGTTCCCAAGTTCACTTCGTTTACTTTATCTTGTGTGAAATGAAAATACTCACTGTGACATATCATGTTGAGTGACAGAAGACAAACAATTAATTTTTATTGATCTGAAAATGAAATTACGTTTCGTGGGACAGCGGAACATGCGTGTGACTGTAAATGACAGGTTGTGTTCTTGTGCACTCGAGGATATAAAATATTTAATATTTTAAATTATATATTTACTGTTTTTATTTATTTGCTCTGGTAACAAAGTGCGGCATTGTGGTCCGCCACGCTACACGCAATGCCTAAATTCGGCGGAAAATGGGGAACAGAAGTGGAACGGAGTGTCTTAACACTAGATTCCTAAGTTCGCTCTGTCTACCCTGCCATGTGCGGGATACATTGTGAAACTGGGAAAAAATAAAAATTAGTTTTATATTCAGCAGACCAGATATATTTTATTATTTTAATTGGATAACTCTTCGAATGGTGCTTAAGGACAAATGAACGAACCAAGAAATAATCCTATAATTTCTCTTAACCTTTCATGTACGGAACCCTAAGTGTAAAAAAAACTAATGCTTAAATAACACTACTCTTGGAAAGGTAACTTTATCAGCCATTATTTATATGCTAAGGAGGGAGGGTTATTATCTTGTCTTTGAACTTCTGCCCGAACAACCGTGAATTATGGCGCGGTTTGGCGTTAAGCGCTGACTTATACGACGCACAAGTATAAGATACAAGTGTATTTTCTAAGAGAAACCTTATTGACTTAACAGCGATGTTTATATGATATAATATTTTTTTTACATCTCAGCTTATTTATTTTGGCGTATTGAAGGTAGGTCTGACACTGTCTGATGTAATTTTGATGGTCATGAGTTCGATGCGTTTTGGATGACTGATTATATTTGAATTACTTCGTTTCCCTTCTTTGCTTTATAAGACAACACACGGCTTTAAGTTCTGAATACCGTATGTCTCAAATTAAGTGAATTAAGTATTATACCACTTGGTTTCTTTTGTCTAAAATATATAATACGAAAAAAAAGGTAATTGTATTTTTTTTGCGTGAAAGTATCTCCTTTCTTGTGACCGACAAAATATATGCATTTTAACTACTAATCTTTGCGTATTGAAGAGATACTATTTACATAGTTTCTCTTCCTCTATTTTTCTTGTCATGCATTATCGTCTAATAAAGCTCTTTGGTAAGTAGAAAAGCGGAGCTAAACTCCGTGTTTGCCTTGTAATGAGACTGAGAAAATGAAAATAATTTATTTTCTCGAGTAGAAATAGAGCTGTACGCTGATTATTATCATAGTATAAAGATGTCAGGAGGGAAGTAAAAGACAGCACTTGATAATCACAATTTACTCATTTTTACTTTCACACATACGCCTTTCATACACTATTCACTGCACACATTACTGTATTAGTTTCTCACTATACACTTTTATACGTATTATCAAAGTACAGCAACAATAACACTGAGTTTAACTTTGTCATGGTGTTTAATAAACATCATGACAATTGTGTCCCTTACATCAGGCAGAATAACGACGTACTCTAACTCAATCTAACAAAAACGTCCCTTTATATAGCCATTCCTTAATTTTTTTATTAATATTTATGTGGGTGTTACTATATTGTTTTTTGTCAATTACTTTACACTGACAATTGTCTTACAATAAGTAGGTCGTCAATACAAGTCAATTAAGCAAATGTTGAAATCTTTGAAAATTATACGTTAACGTTAAATAAAGTTTTTATATATAATTTACAACAGTTTGTTGCGAGTTCCTAGTTATTAAAAAGGCTAATTTACATCATCAGAAAATTTTTAGTAACAAATATTTTGTTACAGAAAAGCTCTTTTTGCATGTAATAAAAATTAAAATCCAATGCGGACTTATCGAAAATATATTTTTTTTTTACTAAAGGTAAAATAAAACATTGTTACATACTTTATTTACACGCTTGCTTCACGAATCACTTTTTTCCGTTCGGTCCTACCATGTTAGCACAAGTTTTGAAATATTGCGTGTCGCTATTCCCTGGAGTGTTAATTGAAGCAGAGCATGTCAAACTATTTCTAAGGAAAACAGTAACCACCAGAATTTTAAAAAGTAAATACGAAAATTATGATTTTTCTCAAAGTAAACAAACGAAATATGTTTTTTTTTTTACTATTTTTAAAGTGTTATCCCACACTTAGGAAAGAAAAATACTAAATTTAAAAACGTATAAAAATTTGAACGAAGCAGGATACGTACCAGTGCCTCTTGGAATCCGTCCAAGCGCTCTGACCATTCGTTCTCACTAAGCTCCGTCGAAATTTTTATACGCTTGTTACAACTTATTTACGTTGTTAGCATCTCTGTAATGAGATTTATACAAATTTCCACTACCCAAAGACAATTCATTAGAATTATCGTCTGGCAAGAGAGAATGCTATTTATTAAATATTTTTACTATTTTTGAAGTGTTATTCCACACTTAGGAAAGAATACTAAATTTAAAAACGTATAAAAATTTGAACGAAGCAGAATTTGTACCCGCACCTCTTGGAATCCAAGAATTTTTCTACGGAGCTTGGTGAGAACGAATCAGGTAAAAGGCATGAGGTCGCCCCGGAGGGCATGTATAAGTATATTGTTGATAGTGTTCGAGGCGAAAGAGGTATGCTGAGACCGTAGTGTTTGGCGTTAATTGTATATATTATGTTATAGTCGCTTATTTAAGACTGTTATATTTACTTATAATATGAAAATGTGAGCGCGGTAAACCTCTTTATTCGACAGAAGAAAGTGAAGAATTAAGTACCTTAATAGGAACCTAATATCTTAACACTAGGTTCCCTCTACCTACACTGATATGTGAAGGATATAGAGTGAAGCTAAAAAAATAAAAATTTGAAATATTAAATCAGTATTTAACATTTAAAATTTTAGGACAGGACAATTTTAAACAATTTTATACGACAGTCTAGATTCATATCTAATTTTTGCTATATCTAGTTTTTGCTTAATGAAAACGTTCAGGCGTTTCTTATTTAATAATATAATTTAAGCTTCCAAACGCTTAAGCTTTTGATTATAACACTTGTTGTTTGAATCTATAAAGTTATGGACTTAACCTATCTCGGTGACGAGTTATGAAACCTATTTACGTAAATCCCCCCTGAGTAAGTTGATATTAAACGATCCCTGTAGGGATCAACTATAGTTAAGATATATATTAAGAAATGATTACAGTCTATTTTTAGACTATACATGGCTTCTATATAGTAAATAATATGTTTTTAAAAATACAGTAAGCTATATGTGAAAAATTGTAAGATTTTGAAAGTTTTAATTCATACTTAAGATATAAAAATGTTTATTTTAAAAATCAGCGGCGATCGAACGACCTTTAGTTTCGCCACTTATACCTCAATACCCTAAAAGGTGTATGGAACCTAAACAGCTAAAAACCAGAAAAAAATATTAATAAAAAAAAATAATAATTGCATCACCCTCTCACCATAAAGTCATAATGTAATACAACGTTCATGACACGTAACACATACATTGCATTCTGACGTATACGAGTATTACTCGCACATTGCACGTGAACATTATTTTTTTTTCGATAGTAAATCACACGCCACTGTTTCACTCGCGCAAATATTTTTTCACAATCACAAAACGAAAATCGTCAACGCTGGTAGAAAACAGGCCACGTAAATGTATAAGCATGTAGTTGGATTTGTTAAATATATATTTCTTTTCTAGCTTCACTCCAGCAATAGGCAGAAATAATTTAGTTTTCGCTTAAATTAAATATATTGTATTTTTAGAGGCAGAATTAAACGCCGTGATTTATATTGTCAGGTAAGGAAAGAGAAATATTTAATAAGCACGATCTGCTTCGATATTAAATATTTCTAGACCCAAAACCATTGTCATTATATAAAAGAGACATTTTATTATAGTATTGAATCTTCTCTTTTTATTTTAGAAAAAAAAAATTCTTTCTACTTCCCGTCCTTTTCTATATCAATTGCTGCCAAAAAGAGTCAAAATATTACTTTAATATTGCAATTTCATTCATTAATAAAAAGTTTAGATGTTTCATTCGTTTATTCTTCATAGAATAAATTAAAATAAATGAAAAAAAGCAACAATATGTATTAAAAAAAATACAAGCACACACTTCATAATATAAAATATAAAGTGTGTGCTTGTATTTTGCCCTGACATGTACAACGTCCGAATCGACATTGCACAGCCATTGGAAAACTGTGTTTTTGTACTAAAAAGTCATACTAACATACCATTGTGTTTGAAACTGAAACGTATACACCGTGTCCTCGTGCAACGACATAACTTCTAAACTTTATCTACACAAATGCTGTGTTGTTTTGTTTTATGATGTTATTATTTTATTATATTAAATATATATTTATATAATAATTTTACATAAAATATTATACAAAATGTTGATTATAATTTCTATTTCCAGGTCCACGCTGTATCCCATACATAGCAACGTATACTGAGGAAACCAGAGAAACAAATTTTGAGACACTTTTCAATATCATTAAGATTTTCTAGGTTTGGAGGTTCTGAGGAATTATCTTTGAGTTGCGAAAATTTGTAAATATCTCCTTACAATGTTGCAAATAACATAAAAAAGTTATGCATCCTAACCATATTAGAATTTTTTGATGAGAACTTATGGCTTTGCGGTCATCACGCTTGGAGGAATTCTAAGACGCGCGAGCTCAAATCCCGCAAGTTCAAGTTCTTATACGATTTCTAATTATATTTTTTTATTTCCTAAATGTAGACTTATACCTTAAGAATTGTAAAGAATATATACTTTTACAAATATGTTCTATATTTTATTAAAGTTAACATAATTCTATATTGCTTTTGTTAGAAAAAAAAGACAGCATTTACATGCTCCGATAGTCTAATGCGACACTAGATATAACAGTTTGATGCCAAAATTTATTTAACCTATCTCAAATCCTGCCAGATTAGACCTTAATCCCTCACTTAATACAATGCAGCAGATTAATGGTCATCGACATTGCCAATATTTGTAGGTACCTAAGTATATATTTTTAAATATATATAGTTTTTTTTATAAGATCTGAGAACCTGATCTAGCCTGATATGGCGTGAGCTATGCTCACGCCATATCAGGCTAGATCAGGTTCGTTTCAAACTGAAGGAGATAAAATCTAAACTTAAAATAATTCTGTAACTTATCGCTGTCTGTACATGGAAGATTTACAAAAAAAAATCTTATAGGCGATCATTATAAATGTAATTTTTAAATTTTTGTTTGTTTGTCTGTTTGCATATGCGCTATTTTTAGAAATGGATATATTATATTACGATTTAAATGCGGTATTCACATATATGGCACCTTTCCTTGTATTGAGTGTCTGTTTTACTTAAATCGGTTTTTTTTAGCTAAAAATTTTTAGCTGAAAAATTACTTTACATGTATATATTATATTGTTTTAAAAGTGATAATTTATTAGAACAAGAAAGTAATTGAAATTACTAAATAAAATAATGTAATTCAAGCCGGCGAAACCGCGGGCGGTTCACTAGAAATTAATATTTTAATTTCAGTGTACATGATAATTATATCGAAAAGTTACACTTCAAATTTAAAAATACAATTCCTTGAATAGTATTCGAACCCATTGCCTCTTGAATAAACATTCTTTCATGAAATTCTAAAATGTGCCAGTAAAACTACTTGCAAAAACCAATAAAAAATCAAAGTGTAGAGTGATTGAATTCACAGTTTATACAGTAAAGTATGTTGCGTCGAAGGCAGGTACTGAATGTTTTATAACGTCCAAAATACCTGAAATCGAATGTATATTTTTTACGAAACTTATTAAAAATATTCACAACAACTTATTTATATGATTATAAAATTACAAACTGTTAACAATCGTCAACAGTTTGTAATTTTATAATCATATAAATAAGTTCTTTTATAATCATATAAATAAGTTGTAGTTATTTATATGATAATTTACGAACCATAAGAAATAGAAATAAAAATTACCTTATATGATTATTTCTAAATTATTGAAAATAAAATAGCATTATATAGAAATGGAAGTTGATTATTTTATACCTTTCCAAGTTGGTACTTAATAAAGTCTGTGGTGATATTTTATAGGCGTCAAAATTTATCATTTGTATATCAAATATTAGTTAAAAGTTTTAGAAGAAAAAACATGGTGTGGCCAGATGCTGCTCTTAGCCGAGTATACACAGTGCATCCTAATAGTGGGGAATGTTATTATTTGCGCGTGCTGCTCTACCCTGTTCGAGGACAACTTCTTTTTTCTTTCAAAAACTATTAATGGTGTAGAGCATCCTTCATTTCATGCAACTTGCAGGTCACTTTGGCTACTTGTAGACGATATCCACAGGGGCCACAGTCTTGAGTTATATTGTGCCAGTGACAGCCCCAGTAGTTTACGGCAGTTATCTGCTAGTATTTTGTGCCATCTCGAATCCTTTAAGATCTTGGGACAAATACATATCATTTTTATCAGAACATTTTTACGTACTTCTAGGCGTAATGCGGAAGGTAATATCAGTCGAATAAATAAAAGAGCAATTCATTCCCTTTGCTTTTACAAAATAATAAAGCAAAGGGGATTTTCGATTGTAGGCAAAACAGTTTTTCTTAGATGCTCCGAGAAGCGCTTGGAAAACCTATCTGACAAGGGTAATTTTAGCTCAATTGAGACGACAAAAGAATTGCTCTTGCAATGGCATCTAAAACATTACTTCCTGGCGGAACGACAACAATAATGTCACATACAACGTTTAAAATCCCAATCAATTTCGACAGAACAGATACGCCAAAATGTTCTGTTACACGAAATTATGACAAAGCAAAAATACTGTCTTATCGTATGGGATGAGTCTATTATATCTCACTCAGAGGCCGTTGATAAAACGTTACGAACGCGGGACATTCGTCGAGATGACACGCTAATGGGCAATATTACACTTTTATTCTCAGGCGATATCAGATAAATTCTGCCTGTTTTAAATCGAGGGACCAGGGCTGATAAAACCAACTGTGGTGCTGGTAAAATGGTGTTCTTATCATTCTAAAGTATAAAAAAATGCGAATTGAAGTGCTGCAGATAGTTAAAACTCAAATGATTTTCATGGAACAAATGTTCTACGCGGGCGAAGCCGCGAGAAGCAGCAACAGCAGTACTTTATCAGTTATTTTATAATAATTAACCTCTTGGTATTGCTTGGATCTTTCTTTACTATTTATTATAGTTTGGATAGCCATCATTGCTGGCATTCTGGAATCTCGAGGAAAGTAAATTTTCCTAACAAAACGCAACTTATAAATCCATATACTATTATATATTCACAAATACTATTTTATAGAATTTGCAGCGTATGGCTTTGTTCGTATGTTCTAATCTGATGAGAACAAGATAAAAACGTAAGGCTGACCAGAGCACTTAAACGATTTTCAATAGACGCAGGTTCATATTCTAAAACAAGTAAAAAAAGTAATTTTATGCTATGCCGAAAACATACCACACAATTAAATTCTCTGAAAAAATACAGTTATAAATATAATTTATATAGAAACACCAAATCTAACCAAGTTAAAATCTAATCTTTCTCGGATTTAACACAACAACAGTCGACAGGTTAATTTGCATCATGGGCGTTTGTAATGTGAATCATAATGTGGAGTATTTCTCATTCGCATCTAATTCCGCACGTCATATACTCTGATAGGAATTAAAACGGCTATGACAGTGGATAGAATAATTTACATTTTTTACATATATTTTTTCTGTAAATTTAGAATGATCGTTTAGTACATTGCTTGCACGGGACATTCAATTTAAAAAAAAAAGAATCTTCGCACCGTAGCTTTTGGTGCTCCGTTCTCTCTGCCTACCCCGCTAGTGACATAGCGTTAAGTAAATAAGTAAGTAAGAATCTCGTTTTTCTTTTTTCCAATGAGTTTTTGGAGCAACGAGGTATATATCTTAGTGTTTCCTAGACTTCCTATAGAACCTATTAGATCCATTGTCTAAGGTTTTACCCCTTGTGGTGATCGGCGCTGCGTTATTTGTAGTTACTCGGTAACGGAATAGTTTTGTATTTGTATGTAATTTTCTCTTTTAAAACAAAAATTTACAGCAATAAATTGTATACTTGTAATATTTTTAAATCAGTTAAATCAGACATTTCAACTAGATTTAAATATCGTTAGATATTTATACAATTTATTGATAAGACCTACGCATCTATACTAATGTTGTAAAGCCGAAGAGTTATTTCTAAGAAGTGTTATTCTACACTTTAAAAAATTGAGGAAAAATAAAATGGAGTTAAAAAAATTTGCAGCGAATACTTTATGTAACTACAGCACAGTTATATATGTTCTGTACGAGAATGGATAGCCGTGTAAAAATCTTTTAAGTGCTTAAATTATTTTATCTTTATATTTTTGTTAAAAGCACCTCCTTCTATCTTTCAAGCTGTTGGTACCTTGCTTTCGGACAGATAACAAAGTTTTCGTATTATTTGAGGGCCGTGAGGCCATTGTAATGAAAGGCCCGATCGTGTGACTAAATACGGCGATTTCGGGTATGCCCTATAGGGCATTTAAGTATTTAATATTTTCATTTTCTCGCGCAATTGCTCTTGTAAAACAAAACGCAGCGTTGGGTTCCGATAACGACAGGCATGAATATGTATATCACGAATTTGGTCGGAAACTCACTCTTGGCAGAGTGGCAGTGGTCAACACGAGTTGGTCGACATCGGTCCCTGTAGCTCGCTTGTATTTCGCCTTGCAATAGATTCCTTTTGTCTTTTCGGCTTTATAAGATACACAGCCTGAAAATAATAAAGAAATTTAAACTGGCAACTTGAACAAAGTTGTGATATAGGAAATTCAATTAATTTTAATATTCGCAGTTCTAAAAGTAGGTATATTACTTTTAGTTTGTCATATATTCATGTATTTATGTTTATTTTATAATACAGATGTTATATTATAAAGGTTTTACGAGTTATTTACACAAATGTACAAATATTAACTTAGCCTTGGTCGAAT
>DWMZ01006495.1:0-10290 GCA_018249855.1 Eueides tales michaeli | reverse complement strand
ATATATATATATATATATATTATATATATATATATATATATATATATATATATATATATATATATATATATATATATATATATATATATATATATATATATATATATATATATATATATATATATATTACGTATGGGCTTTATGTAAATTATAGAAATTTGTAATATCTATGCATGTTATCCAGTTATTGGAATTGTGTGTTTAATTTGAAGAACTCATACTGTAACTGATCCCCCTCTTACAGTTGTCTTAACACTAGGTTCTAAGGTATCCTCTGCCTAATAAGAGTGTCATAAAGTTGAGTTCAATTTTATCTATGGCTTATATATGCTATTGTTCTGATATTTAAATCTATTTGTAATATTTTACTTTATTATATTACATTTTGAGAGTTCCAAACTTAGTTATTACAAACTCCAAGACAAAGGTTCAACGTCGTTAAAGATCTTCAAACAAAGTTATTTACAAATTAAAAATCTTTATTAATAAAAACCGTGAAATTAATCCATAAAAGATTTTTCTTATATAAAATATTGGTATAATGACAATAACAGAAACATCAAAATTTAGGAGATAATTACGTTTAATTAAAATGTTATATTTTTCATAATCATTAAAATCTTTACTATAAATAAGAATGGGAAGAATATTTTGTAATTTACGCTTGTGTGCCATGTACTGCATATTAGAAGGAACTTACTGCTAAGGCTCTGTTTTCTACTTTCCAATGGATTATCGAGACTCAATGCTACGCTTTGTTCTGTTACTAAAATGAGGAAATAAAAGTAATTCATTCCTTTGAGTAAAAATCGAATATCCGTGGTGTTAAAATCTAATTATATGTCTCTGTGCAGTCAATTTATATGTTTACAGTACTAGGCAACTGGGGAGTGTGGCGATACAAACCAGTATACTGGGACGAGATTTGGTCATTTTTTGCATCTTATCCTTCGTAATCAGTATGTTTTGTGAGGCAAGTTCGTGGGGTCGCCACTCCCCAACATTTCTCCATAAGGTGCCCTGAAGGCTTATTATTATTATGTTATGTATGATATGATTTGTTTTCTTTTGCGACTATGATAATAAATATTAAAAACATGCGATTTCGAAACATATACAACTTACCTCCAACTTTTATTCGTTTTTCTTTTGTTTTATTATGTTTTATTAATATTATATCAGTTTACTTATTAAAGTTTATACTTAAAGTGACTAAAATAAATCATAACGCTTCATTTCATATTGCGTGCATAATATGACATTATCGTTTTCAAACGTCTCGTCCTGCCCGTTAGTAAGTTACTTTAAAGTTATGCACTCGGACAGGGTGAATTATTTCGATTTGCAAGAAATAGTTTCCAAGTAATAAAGTTTTTAAGGGTTGTTTCGCATGACTTAGTTTTATTAGCACATTAAGAAGATTAGGATTCCAAATTCTCCTATCTGAAATTCGGTATAACTGTGTAATTTTTGAGAGTTACAAGCATGTCCATATTTGTATGCACAGATCGAAGTGTCCGATGCTATACTCTTCATTGTTCCGTAATGAATACAATATTCAAATATCTACATGTATACTGCGTAACAATATCATTTTATTTGAACTGATAGAAAATATTGAATATTTTTTAATGTTGACATGTTATCGCTATTCAAATTCAAATGCAAATAATTTTATTCAAAATAAGAAGTTACAAGCTTCGTTTTTTGAACGTCAAACAATTGACCACCAGTTCACTAAAGTTACTGCCTCAGACCTGAGTAGAACTGGCGAAAGAAACTCAGCGAGACATGTCCTTTTTTTAATAAAAATTTTACATTTATATAATTAAGTGATAATGATACCTTTAAAATAGCCTGGAGCGAGCATTTTATTCTCAAGGCGTGTTATCTTTTATAAAATCGTTAATATGGTAATAACCTTTAACACACAAACGTCTTTTCACAACTTTTTTAAAATATGAAATAGAAAATTCTCGGACGTTTTCTGGGATCCTATTGTAAAAGTGTATACCCTGTCCCATTAAAGAAATACGGACTCGATGCAATCGAGTTACAGGCACACAAATTTTAAGCCTATTTCTAGTATTAATATTATGTACATCACTGATTTTAGTAAACTTATTAATATTTTTCTTGACATACATAACATTTTCAAGCTATATGATTGATGTATTATCGCTATTTACTTAGTAAACAGTAAGAATTATTTATATTATTTCGTTCTATACACCAAGTTATAATTTGACGCTCTACTCTTCATCGTTCCGTAATGAATACAATATTCAAATATCTACATGTATACTGCGTAACAATATCATTTTATTGGAGCTGATAGAAAATATTGAATATTTTTCGTTACAAACAAGATCAAACACGCGAGGAGTTGAGCCACTCAACACAGTGTTTTGAATTTTAGCGCAAAACGGATAAAAGAGTCAAGTACAAAACTTAAATGTTAAGAATTTTTACCTAAACTCACATACTGTAAGGATTCGAGATAAAAAAATGTGTATCGCTGTTTCGGATAAATAGCAGAACAACCATACTAAAAACAATTAGGTATTTAGAAACCAGAGCAGCTATAGATTTTGATTACTCGATAAATTTCATGCAAAATGAAGCAAATATAATGTATAAGAGCTTGCATTGTTTTATGGTTCTTTTCTAAATTTGTCATTGTTTCAAGAGATTGTAAGCCGTAGACCTAGATATTATATATAAATTCCAGTGTCGCTACGCAACGAACGCTACGCAATCTCGAGAACACAGGTCATGACAGACACAATAAGGAGCGATCCTATAAAAGTTCCGTTTTTCCTTTGGCGGTATGGAACCCTTGAACGGTAGTCTCTTCTTGAAACAAAAATATACATTTATATACGATTTCATAATTATTGTACTCAATAAGTAACCACTACATGTTAATAGCAATCCATATACTTTATATCTAAATAACAATGCAAAATCAGTCACAAAGCCGACCACATTAATTAGACAAATGTTAAAATTGACACAATATACACAAATTAATGAACGATCAACTGAAAACATTTCGGTATCGGCGTTGGCAATTCCAACTCATTTGTAAGAGCAATTATAAAGCAGTGTAATCAGTACGGGCATGTGGCCGCGATCCCCGATGCTTCAACGCAATAAAGAGATTAGTACATGTAGTACGGGAAAATAGGCTTTCGTGTATCTAAATATTGACTCTTTAGCTTTATTTACGTTTTCAAAATTGAAAATATTTCATTTTATACGAAGAAAAAAATTAGATTATTAAAAGTGAAATATTTATTTATATATATATATATATATATATATATATATATATATATATACACATAAATATTTGTATAACGCAGAAACTTGCTTACTGAATTTTCTGCTAGTGATAAAGTACGTTAATGATAAAAAAATTGTAAATATTTTGGAACAGCTGGGTCAATTCAATTATCTATTACTGTAACTTATTAAAATTTACTTCAAGCAATTATAAGCGAAATATAAATAATAAGGGTTGCGGGCCTTAAAAGGTAAAAACGACGAATCCTTCTAGGATCATTTTGTTGCATCTGATCCATGTGTTGCAGAAAACCGCCGCAGGCTCCACAAACATCAAATGTGGAAACTGTACTACAACAGATGGATTATGACCCTGATTGAAGAAGAGCTTGCCAGAGAAACTAAGCGTGAAAATAAATAATTGATCTCCCGAACTGCCAGCAATAAAAAAAATAGTCAGAAAATAAAATAATAGTTAAAGAGAAAACAGAAAAATCCCTCCACCACTTCCTATAATAGTAGATGTGAATGCTCGCAATGGTGAAATATACTCCTACATAACAAAGACATTGACAGAGAATAATTGCCACTGGCATTCTTATGAGAATAAGCAAGAAATACCTATAAGAGTGATGGTAAAGAACCCTTTACCTGCAAACCAGATCATATCATATGATATATTATAATCATTGAAGATTAAAGGTTATAAAATACAGTAAATAGATTAAGCTTGAGAACAAAAGAGCCACTCAATATGTTTACTCTTACTTTCAGCAATGATGAAATTAAAAAGAAATATGAAATTAAATATATCCTGGGTTGCGTGGTTGAGATACAACCACTCCGATCTACAAAATTGCTTCCACAGTGTACAAGATGCCAGATACTAAGGAAATACAAATGCAAAAGTACTGTGCGAAGGAGCTAGACATGTAATGTGTACTAATAAACATTTTAGCAAAGATTGTACAAAACCATCAACAGAAAAACCAAAATTGGTACAGTGCGGGAAACCAAACCCTGCCAATAACAGAGGCTGTATGATTGCCAAAGAAATGTAGAAAATTCAGAATAAATCATTTAAAAAACTCAAACGACACAGCAACATCAAGAGTCAAAAGCGAAAGTGTTTACTACTTGCAGAATAAATAATATTTCGTCAGGCTTAAAAGATGAACTGTCTTCTTCTAAAGTGACTAGAGAAAAATCTACTTTAAATCAGAGTGTCGACGAACAAAAGGACACAAAAAAGGACAAATTGGTAAAATCTTGAAGTAGCATCAAAACAGCCATAACCAGACGTTAAAAATTACTAAATAGATCAAAATGATGATTTGGAATTGCAATGGACTATTGAAACATTAACATGAACTGCATGTAGTCCTAGATATAGAAAATATAGATCTATGTCTCGTATCAGAAACATATTTTACTAAACAATGTTACATACAGTTTAGGGGATAATAAGCGTATCATACACTACACCCAGATAATAAAAATAGATGTGGCAGTGCAATTATCGCAAAGGATTATGTTGAATGATCATGAATTAAATAAATGTGAAAAGCAAGATATCCAATTTATTGCAATTCGAGTAGAAATAAAAAGATACTCACAGTAATTTACTGCTCCCCGAAGCATGATAAAAAAAAACGCACGCAGACTTTCTTCAAGCATTAGGAAAGAGGTTAACTTGGGCTTGGGGGTGACTTTAATGCCGAGAATACATACTGGAGCCCCAGACTAACTAACACAAAGGGAAGAGAATTAAAGGGAAGAGAATTTAAGAGAAATTAAATGTGACGTAATATCAACGACTTTAATGCCGAGAATACGTACTGGAGCCCCAGACTAACTAACACAAAGGGAAGAGAATTAAAGGGAAGAGAATTTAAGAGAAATTAAATGTGACGTAATATCAACATCCATCCTCATCCATCCATCACCATCCTACTTACTGGCCTGCTGACCCAAACAAAGTTCGTGGCTGGATCGACTTTTTGGTTTGTATAAACATATGACCAAACTACCTACAAACAAAACAGAGCTACGATATGAGCTCATATCACTCTGCAATCTATTTACTTACTTACTTAGCTTCACGCTATATCCCTAGCGGGGTAGGTAGAGAGAACGGAGCGCCAAACGCTACGGCCTCGGCATACCTCTTTCGCCTCGTCCACTGTCATTATCCTCTACATAATGCCCCCCGGGGGGTGCTCATGCTTTTCACGCGACCTTCCTCCAGTATCGTAGATACTGTGTTTTCGAAGGTCACTCACTTTTCCTTCATAGATCTTTTTTGCCATTCTTTCTTTACTCATTCGCTGGACGTGCCCAAGCTACGTGAGCACGTTCTTTTTCATACTCACTGTAACATCCACGCTAGTACCTACCATTCTATGTATCTCCTCATTGGATATGCGATTAGCTAAACTGACTCCGCATATCCTACGATCGCATCTGTACAGTATTCATCTTTATTACATTCTTCTTCTGTAGTACCCACGTTTCGGTACCGTATAACGGCATCGGTACCAATACTGCATTGTGTACGGCCAAACGTGCAGTTATGCTGACATTTCGCCATCTCAACAATGTAGCTAGGGTGCCATTGACTCTGTTACCGGCAGCAATACGCTTTTCCACATCCATTTCGTATCTTTTGTCTGTACTTCCCAGATATACTACCTCATTCGCTTGTTCTTATATCTTATCATTTACGCTGATTGACTGAAGAAAATACATTTTCTTCATATCTCTCAAATAACAGAACCTTCGTCTTCTTTGCAATCAGGCTTAGACCATTATTCGCACACCCTTCTTTTAAAGTGGTAACCAATATACAATAATCACTGCATCATCTGCGTACAGAAGGCAATTTATAATCGAGGCACCTACTTTCACTTCCCTGTCACTTGTTGTCTCACTCCTTAACGATAGCTGTCCAAATAAATATAAATTAATTTGGACAGCTATCGTTTAAATAAATCCCCCGATTTCGTGCATAAATTGCACAAAAAACCAGAAGAGGTCCAAGACGCGCGACCCACCATATTTGATCATCTCGGCAGTAACTCCATCTGCTCCCATTGCGTTACCACAATTTAAACTTCGTATTGCGCTCTCTTCTTCTTTTATACTGATTTCGCCATCGGCTACATCAAGACAGCGTATCGCTTACTTGAAACCGAGGCGTCATCACATTACATCTCCTTGTAAAATTCTGCCCAACGCTGCAAAACCTGTGATTGTTGTGTTAAAAAATCACCGTCCTTCGAAAGCACCCCTTTTATTCTACAGGTTAGCGAGCATCTCCAGGAACCACTCACTTCTCGCCAGAAAAGCTTCGTGTTTTCCCGGAAGTTGTTCGTTAACCTCTTTTCATTCACTCGTTCGTTATCTCTTTCTTTCTCAGAATTTTCACGCTTCATCTTTATCAGTACTTTTTATAAACTTTCTTTCTTATCTCTCTCATAATTTTATCCTTACCCGAATCTTTGTAATCCTGCCATGTTTTCTTCTTTCTTTCTGCTGCATCGTTCACTTCATTATCCCACCATTAGTCGCGCTTTTTGTTAAAGCCTCTGTTCCCTTTACCACGTACTTCTGGCGCTACTTCCGTCATACAATTCCTTAGGTTCTGCCTGCATACTTCAATATTTCCATTTCCAGATTCACAGCTCTAATTTCTTGAAAACTCTTTCTTGATATTCTTCTATGATCGGTGGATCTTGAAGCTTCCAGCTTCTTATGCGATAATTGAGTGCCAAGCTTGGACAACCAGTGCGAATTTGCCAATCTGTGAACCCCTTATTCTAGCTATGACTAGATACTGGTCTGTTCCAAATTCAGCACCCCTAAACTTGGCTTCGAGTACGCTGATGAAATAGATCAATTACACTTTTTTCATCCGTTCGTTCCCATGTGTACATGTGAATTTGTTTGTGGTCAAACATCGTGTTTGCCACAAGCAAATTCCTTTCCTTTCAAAATTTCCTATATAAGCTTTCCAGCCAAATTCATTCTCTTGTCGACAAACTTGCCTAGCACTCCTTTGCAACCACTACGCGCAGTTCCGACCCATCCGTTCAAATCAACACATATTATTAGTTTTTCATTCCCTCTAACACTACCTATAACCGTCCCTGACACTCTCCCAAAACTCCTCGAGTTCGCATAATATACCGGCGTATACGCCGCTAATAAGAAAACTCTTGTTATCCCCAGTTTAAAGCGCACCCAAAGCAGCCTCGGGTTGATCACCTCGACTTCTTCGTTCGCTCTCTGGTACGCCGGCCTAGAAAGCGACCCGCTTGTCAGATAAATCGGTCGTGTCATTGCCTTTTCGCTTGGCCTCAATCACACAAATAATATCCAGATCTCTGCCATCGATCACGTCTAATAATTCATTCATCTTTTCTCTCATTCCTCCTCTTACATTTCATGTAGCTATTTGTATCTCTGTCCTCCACTTCCCGCCATTCCGGACATGGCGTGCTGGGTGGCACTCCCCAACGCCACACTCGTCTTCATTTATCACAACAGCGGGGACGCGTTGGTGCGTGTCGCTTTGTGGGGACTGCCTAACAGTGCGCGCTCGTGTTATGCACATCGTATGGAACGTTGCAGCCCTCTAGAGGGATGGTAGGGGTCGCTGCGGGCAAGCCTTCCATCGTGGACCTCCAATTCCCAATGCAATCTATTTATAAATAAATAAAACAGTTCTACAATTAGAAGACACTCCAACCTTTTTTAACAAACACAAATCTGGGAGACTTTCAAAATAGACTTGGATAAAAAATTGCGGAACAATTAAACACGGAAGTTGATATTTTTGTTAAACTTATACAGAAATGTGCATGAGAAAATAAACCGTATATTAAAAATAACAAGCTATAATATTGATCTCTGAGAAATTTCAAATCTCATTAAGGAACAGCGAATTCTATGGCGCCAATATAGAGAGATAAGATAAGAATAAATTTAATGATCTCCAAGAGATAAAAATAAATTTAACATTCTAACAAAAAGAATTAAAACGACAAATACAGAAAGATAGTAACTTAATTGACTGTAATCTACAAATTGTAACAAACGACCAAAGTACAAACTACTCACTATGGAAAATTACTAATAACTTAAAACGACCTATTGCCCAAATTCCGCCATTAAAAATTGGGTAATGGGGCATGTGACAATTGACGAGTAAAAAGCTAAAGCGTTGGCAGATTATCTAAAAAAATATTTAAGAAAAACCAAGATACTGAATAACGATCCAACGTCATTGAACCTTTGTGTTGAAAGTCAAGATATAAAAATTGTTTCACCTAGAGTAGGCGTAAAATAAAATAAAAAATTAAGTCGCAAAAATTCCAGGACATTTTTTCGACAAGGCGCGGCAAACGAGCGTACGGGTCACCTGATGGTAAGTGATCACCGCCACCCATGGCCCCGTGTAACACCAGAGCTACAGGTGCGTTGCCGATCTATAAGGTGGATGGGCACCGGGGTCCGGCATTACCCAATGTGAAACGCAGTAGGTAAAGCCACCACTTAACGCCGGTCTTAAATGCCGAGGATAGTGATAATCCGGTCGAGTCTGCCCATGCGTGTTGCCATTTCTGACAACGTGACTCTCCCACACGTAATTTAGTCGCCTCTTACGACACCGACAGTACCAGGGTGATCCTATTCTAAGCCGGAATCACGCGGCTACTAAATCTTTTACAGTCCCTTTAATCTAATAAAGATCCATAAAATGATGATGATTCAAAAATAATTATTCAAAGACAAAGTTTTTTAAGTAACAAAAAAAGAACTATCTATATCTTATTATTCATAACATATATAAAAAAACAAAAACTAGATTGCAGAGAACTCAAAATACAAGACTATAAGCAACGTACACTAGTCACGACTGTTTTGAAATTTATAAAAAAATGAAAAATGCCATAACTTTGCGATTTCCTTTTGCGTTTTATTACTTGATGTAAATTTTAATAATATAATATAAGTTTATTTATGTTTATATATATTACTACTGAAATAGTTTTACTTGTTTTTTCGTTTTAGAGATATGCACTCGCGTTTTTGTTTTTCTATATATTTTTTGTTTTTCACCTTTTTGAGATGAATTAATAACTTTGTTTATTTCGTCTTTTACAATGAGGGTAAACTAATAAAATACAAAAGAAATACTTGTTAAATAATAAATATCAAAAGAGAGGGGTAAATATCAAGAATGATTGTTAAAACAGCTTTTAGTTTTAGGAGTATATACGTTTTCTTACGTTTGCTTCGGTTGACACACGTGCTAGTGAGAATTTATTATTTCAGTGTTCCTTTCTCCATTTCATGTTCGTTTTTCGAATGCGTAGTATGCTATTGGCCCTATTGGTCTCTACAGCGTCACCGGGCTTGGGGAGTTTGAGCTTAAAGAGCTCTGACTTTAGCTTGGATACCATCGAAGGCACTAACAATAGAGAGCACGGTGTCGCAAGGCCGTCTCCTGTGAGACTCAGACCGCGACTTGCGTACACCGTTTGTAGTGGGGGACTTTGCTTTGCTCAGTCCGAGCTAGGCCTACTGAGTAGGGCTCTTGATGCCCTTTTGTAATTTTAATTGCCACAGAAAAACTGGGACCTCGTCTCCACCGGCGGGGACGGTGTATGTAGCGTGTCTGTGTGCGAAGGTGTGTAGCCCTACCTACATATTTTGCTTCATTTAGTGATGGGGTCAGCATCATCGACTAAAATATCTTTGGGTCTTCGAATCGGTCCCAAGCCCGGGCGTTTGACGTATGAGCACGCGTTTACTACCAGCTCCATTTCATGTTATGGAAATTGTTTATAATATAAATAGATCCTTACTAACGGGGTGATTGGTTATAGTAAGTGTTTGTGCCGTTTTATATAGTAGGTTAGATTTATTTAATAGTTAGGTTAGGCTAATTTAAGATAAATCCTGATCCTTCATTTAAATCTGGGGGGGGGGGGGGGG
>DWMZ01006494.1:0-10291 GCA_018249855.1 Eueides tales michaeli | reverse complement strand
AACAACAAAAAATTTATTTGCAATCAATAATAAATTACTTTTTTTCTTTAGCTTCACGCTGTATCCCGCACATGGCAGGGTAGGCAGAGGGAACTTGGGACCCTAGTGTTAAGACATTCCGTTCCACTTTAGTTCAGTAATAAATTACTAGAAGTCGATTAAAAATAATATATTTAACGAAACTCAATTTAATTGGTAGAAATGTAAATATTTATATAAATAATTATTAGCAATTATGGCTCAATAATAAATATTTATTCTAAAAAACTTAGAAAATGTTTTTAATATTTCCTACATGTTTTATTTTCATCTTTTTTCTTATTTTTCTTACTCTATCCAAAACAATTGGTGTTATTTCCGTCTTGCGTTTATTTTTTCCTATTTCTTGATTTTTTCAGGCTTGAAAGCAAGCGTTGAGTTCCACCACTTAACACGCAATGCCTCAAGAATTCTATGTAAGGAGAGGCCTTTATTAGGAACGGTTAGCTAGCTAGCACTAGGTTACCTGGTACTCTCTGCCTGTATAGCAGGGCTATATGCGGGATGGAGCGTGAAGTAAAAAAAAGGATATTTACAATTGAATATATAGAATTACAATATACTATTGTCTATAGAACGGAGTGTCTTAACACTAGGTGCTAAAGATCCCTTTGCCTACTCTGGAAAAAAATATTACAATAAAATTAAAAAAAAAAAACAAACACATACAAAATTATTTATCTATGGCATGAAATAAAGTGACTTTTGTAGGCCTATTACTGTTACGTACAGAGTTCCGTCGCTGTCATGCTACGTGACAGCTCGTAAGTCTTTTTAGTTTTCTATTTGTCAAATAAAAAAAAATGTGTTTCGTTTTTATTTTTCTCTTAAGAAGTGCACGATTATAAGCATGCATGTTAGATAGACATTCCTTTTGTTTAGTTGATTTTAATTTAAGATTGAGGCCTGTCGTGGCGCAGGGGCGTCAGCGTGTGACTGGAAATGTGATAGGTTGTGGGTTCAATTCTACTTCATTGCAAAAAATAAATTAATTTCATCTTCTCGCTCTTGACGGGACGCGACGTTGATCTCCGCTATTCCATACCTAATGTCTCAAAATTTGGCGAAAATTGGAAAATGGAGTGACTTAAAACTAGTCCTTAGGCATATCCTGCTATGGATACGCCACGAAGGTAAAAGAATATTCTATGAATAAAATGTATCAATATGTACATATGCTTATGTATACATATATACATTTATATGAAATTGAAGTGTCTGTTTGTTATATCGCGGCTAATTGTGGCTGTTTTTCAAGTTCAAAATCACAAGCTAATGACTTTAATTTTTTGTTTGTCTGTCATTGTGTTTGCCGGAGCTAATCTCCGGAACGACTTAACTGATTTTTATGGGACTGTCATTGGCATATAGAGGAGATTGTAGAGCACCAATATGCTATTTTTTATAGTAAATACGAAAATTATTAACAAATGTCACTTTTCAAAGCATTTTAATTTGGGTCGATCCATAACTTATAGTCGATGTTTATATTTTGGTGGTGAAGGCTGTCAAACTGGCGCCTTAGTGCTGTTTTGTTCGAGATGAAAAAAAAACCTTTACTAATGTTTGTTTTTATGAATATTAATTATGTCGGTAGTATATTTGTTTTTTTTTCACTTGACAGTTGAGACCTGTCATGGCGTGCCCCTACGCCATGCGTAAAAATGACAGATTAAAGGTTCGATTCTCAATGAAAAATTAATAAATATTTTTATTTCTTCGCTCTGGTAACGAGGTAAAGCAGAGTGTTGAGTACTCAAATTTGCCGGAGAGTGGGGAAAAGAAATGTATTAATGGATACGGAGTGTCTTTACACTGGTTTCCGAGTTCCCTTTGTCTACCCTCCTATATACGGGATACAGCGTGAAATTTAGAACTAACTTGACATGTATACATGTAGCATAGTAAATAAAAAAACAATGTTAATATGTACCTTATGATGGTAGCTAATAATATTTTTTAACTAAACTGTGAAAAAATTGGCATAACACAATTTGTAATAATAACAAGATTAGAGGTCTGTCGTGGCGCAGCGGCACATACGTGTGACTGTAACCGACATGTTGTGGGTTCGATTCCCACTCGATGAAATAAAATATTTAATATTTTCAATTTAAACATTTAATGTTTCATTTCTTCGCTCTGGTATAAAGGCAAAGTGCGGCGTTGAGTTCCGCCAATCCAAAGTGGGTAACGGAAGCGGAACGGAGTGTCTCAACACTAGGTCACCAAGTTCCCTCTGCCTACCCTGCGATGTGCAGGATACAGCGTGAAGTTAAAAAAAATAATAAAAAAATAAGAATATACGCAAATTTCTACTGTGCCACAATTAATTTCTCTTTTTTATGATCACTCTGTACTTTTCCTGTATGCAGCAGGGGAACTTTTCAGCTATAACAAGATATATATAGATATGTATATATATATATATATATATATATATATATATATATATATATATATATATATATATATATATATATATATATATATATATATATATATACATATGTAGATTGGCAGAACTCAACTTCGTGCTCTGTTTTGATACACTTGGAAAAATAATGAGTAAATTAATATAAACCATTTCTTTGAATAGGATTTAAACCCGTAACCTTCGCGCTTTCAGTCAAATTCCGTGCCGCTTAGACCACCTTAATCTATACATATAATAAATATGTAACTAATCACTATCTGTACATGGTGATATACTTATTGGAACAAAAAAAATCATAGAATTGAATAAAATAGCGGGCGAAGCCGCGGACGGGTCACTAGTATTTAATATATTACAAAAAAGCTACCCAAAATTGTTAAAAAAAGGTGATTTTTTTATTAATGATAATTTTTTTTATTACAGAAAGTGAACATAAAACGTTGTGAAGCACCCTCAATACTACTTTAGGTAATTATAGCAAATTAGTTTCCGTGTTCTAAACGATGATTAATGCCACCGTCATTTTGGTGATCCATCAAGGTTCACGGGACACGCATATATCTTAGAAATATATAATATTTTGATATGTTGCGTGTTTTTTTAATTAACTCGAGGCCTGACGTGGCGCAGGGGTACAAACGTGTGACTGTAAATACTATAGATGTGGTTTCGATTTCGAGAGAATGAAATATTTAATATTTTCAAATTAAATACTTAACGTTTTTATTTCTTCGCTCTGGTAAAGAGGCAAAGCGCGGCGTTGAGGTCCGCTACTCAACAAGCGAAACGTCAAATTCGGCGAAAGTGGGGAACGTGAACCCGCGCCTCTTGTAAATCGTCCAAGCGCTCTGACCTACTAAGTCATACGTTCTCATCCAGCTATGTCAAAATTCCTATAAGCTTGTTATAATTTACTTATATTAATAGCATTTAGGGAGATTATTACATTACAAGTGTAAAAACACAAAGACAATTGCTTAGAATTATCATTTAACATTCCTTCTTTCCAAATAATACAACTGTAACCAGAAGGAGGCGTAGGTTCAAATTTTTATACGTTTTCTATAATACATTAATTTATATAATATATTATAATTTCTATAATATATTGTGTACGATTTACTAAAAATAAATGTAGATGAAATAAAAAAAATAATTTTATATAATTGAATGGCTTCTGAAATTAACGCGCGCAATTTTATAATCAAATTATATACGATATATTTTCTTATTGGTTGTAATAATTTTAATTAATTTATAATAATAAGCAAACATCAATGAGATCTGTCGTGGTGCAGCGGCATAGGCGTGTCATTGTAAACGACAGGTTGTGGGTTCGATCCCCCGCTCTGGTAACAAGGCAAAGCGCTGCGTCACTTCTGCCACGCAACACGCAATGCCTCAAATCTGGAAAGTGGTGAACACAAGTAGAACGGAGTGTCTTAACACTAGGTACCCAAGTCTCCTCTACCTACCCAGCCTTGTGCAGGATAGGTACAGCGTGATACTAATTATCGTGTGACAATTTCTTTTTTCAATGTACCGAGTATCGTAAGATTCTATGTTTTCTTTAGAAATATAAACTCAAAGAAGTTTATTTTTTTTTGTTTCTTATCTATTTTTCCACGAAATGTCAAAATTTTGACAGACCGCATGTTAATTTTCACTACGCGACACATTTAGTGTTGGTTACGAATGCTTGTAATATGATAACCATATAATTCGGTTATGTTATATTTTTTATTATTAAAAAAACCTTTTTACTATATTTCTAACTGCTGAAATTTGTATAAATTTTTATATTAAGTAATCGTTATTAAGTTTTAAGTTTGAATCTTAAATGTATCTTATTTTTGGCTTCAAGATGTATCCGGTATACAGCAGAGTAGGCAGAGGGAGTCGAGCAACTAAGTGATAAGACACTCTGTTCTCCACTTTCCGCCGAATTCAATGGCAAGTCGCAGAAGTCAACGCCGCGCTTTGCCTTTGCCAGAGCGCTGAAACGAGAATATTAAATGTTTCCTTTTCTCGTGTGAGAATCGACCACGAGAGTATCTTGAAACATTTTCCATAGATGCCCTGGACTTTAATTTAGAACAAAACTTAAAAAAAATTACAGAGTAAATTTTTTTGTTAGTACAATTTATGAGACTATTCTGGAGCGGACACGGTCCATCCGGCTTCCCCTCTTCCTACAGTTGCGTATACCGAGTACTTGTGTATACCGAGCAAAACTTAAAAATGTATGGTATGGTATGGTTCTTTGATTATGGCGTTCCGAACGTGCCAGTTGAGCACATATCACTTCGCCAGTGTCACGTTGTATGGAGAATACACGAAGGAGGTTGTACGGTGCAGAACAGATGCTATTACACAATAGAAGAATGTATGCTATAAAAAGAAAATCTAGTTATAAATTGCCTTAACCTATAACAAAAAATTTTAAAATTATTATAATAAATATATACATTATTTAAAAAACATGTGTGTTTTGTATTTGATTAGTAATAAGAAATATATAATACAAAGTTGTTAGTCTACAATTTAATATATTCACATAAAGGACTAAACACAAACATGAACAAACATTGAACATTAAGGGGAAATTTAAAAATGTTATTCTATTTTTAATTTCAACAAAATCATATATTCTTCTATATTCATATTAAGGAGATATCCACATGCAATTAAAATATTTTAAGAAACGTGTCGCTGTGTTACTGTAAATGAGTTCTTTTTTAAACAAAGTAAACGATCGTACAGGTGTTGAATCATGACTGCCGCCCACGGTCCCTGGAACCAAAGAATCTACAAGTGCATTGCTGACTTTTAATGTGGAGGCAGTTACACTTTTGAAGGTACCCACGTAATATCGACCTGGGAACCCTGCCACAGGTAGGCCATCCCACAGTTGTGTGACCTGGAAGAAAGTTTTTAGGTGACCGAAATATAGAAACAATAAAACAATGATTTCCTTTATTTCTATAGCTAATTTAAAATAGTATTTCAACAAATATTAACCTCTATAAATACATTTTTGTATGCAAGTGCCCGTTCTAATAAGCAATGTGTTACAAAAACATTTTACAAAGGGTGTTTGTAAGCGTAGGTGTCAATCCAGGGGTGGTACAGTGGTATAAAGTTGTTGTGAAAAGAAACACTCGACTGGCGTACCCCTAAAGATATATGTGGTGTAATTCATAAGCTCTTTGTTGGGCTGTTCTTTACCTACATTTGGAGTATTTGGCTTCACGCTTTATCCCGCATAAGTAGAGGGAAACCTGGTGTTAAATCTCTCCGTTCCCCGTTTTCGGTATAATTATGAAGACATTTAGTGCTTATAAAATAATCACTTGAGTGATAATTGAATCCAAGAACGTCGCATTTGGTGCATTATGTTGATAAAAGAAAATGCTACACCCTCAGGATAAATATTTAAAATACCTATAGATAGTTTTTAGTTTTCACGCTGTATCTCATAAAATGGTGGGCAGAAATGATTAAAACGCCACTTTCACATTTTTCACTTAAACTTGTCTTGTGTATTAAGCTGCATAACTCTACGCTGCACTTACTTGAGCTGGTTTATAAAATAAGTGATTCTCTAGCGGAAATAGAGTCCATGCACCATATTGGCCACAAAAATTCAAAGTGCTTAAAATATGTGAGTTCCTCGAACTACACCGCCAGATAAATATTGTTCAACCTCCACTCAGGAAAATGATAACATTTAAACTATTTTTATTTCCATGCTCTGATAGACAAAGCGCAGAGTTGAATATCTAGAAAACTGGGTTCCGAGATTCCGGCTTAGAAAAGGATCACCCTGGTACTGATGGTGTGGTAAGAGGCGACCAAAGTACGAGTGGAAGAGTCACGTTGTCAGTAATGACAACACGCATGGGCAGACTCGACCGGATTGTTACCACCCCCGGTATTTAAAACCGGCGTTAAGTAGCCTTGGCCACTGCGTTTCGCATTGGGTAATGCCGGGCCCCGGTGCCCATCCATATTAAAGACCGGCAATGCTCCTTTAGCTTCTTTGATGTTACGCGGGGCCGTGGGCGGTGGTGATCACTTACCATCAAGTGACCCGTATGCTCGTTTGCCGTGTCTTTTCTATATTAAAAAAACTTCCCTTCCCCAAAGAAAACTTCCCTTCCCCAAAAAAACTTGTACCACACAAACCATTTCCAATTAACCACTGTTTGTCAAGTCGTAGTGTCTAGAGACGTTTAGCGTTATCGTTTGTTCACTGTAGGTACTATGGGTCCCGCGGGAGCGCGTCGTGTTGCCTGTCGGTAATAGGAAGAGCAATTTAGCTAATTTAGACTTATTTTTGGATCGAGTGTCTAATTATGAGAGGTTACTATGAGGGCGTTGCTGGGTTGACCTGTTGACAGCGAATTTTTTTGTAAGTAAAGTAGGTTTGTTTTATTTTTTTGGGTTTCACACTTTACATTTTCTAGCTTGTAGTTTATCATTACACCCCCAACTCGAGGAAATTAAATATTTTTAATATTTCCATTTCAGTTCTGTTTTTTTCCATGTATTTACAGTTAGGCGGAAAGTGTGGAATGGAAGTGTTATAATACGAACGGAATGACACTTGATTCCCAGCTTCCCTCAACTTACTCTGCTATGTACGTGATACATCGTTAAGTTAAAAAAAAAACTTTTAGTGTTTTTTTTTGGTTTAATTATCGAAGAAGGTTATTTCACACCAAGTTAATAATTTCGATATAACTCATACGTTCAGTCAAAACTATTCGAGTCACTTTTCAATTCCATTTAACCACAGGGACAAAGCTACAGGTTAAAGCTAGTTTATCATAAAAATGCGCGGCGTTGAGTTCCGATCCTCAACTTACAAGTCCTCTACTTAAATTAGGTAACAAAAAGGAGTGTCTTAACACTAAGTTCCCAAGTTCTCTCTGCCCCTGCCCGCATTTGGCATACGGCGTGAAGCTAAAAATAGTTATGCAAGTAAAGAATTTTAAAAGGATAAAATTAATGTCCTCCGTATATAAATAAATCGTGTGTCCATACTTCGCCGCATATTTTTAAGCCGGAAGGTGGATAATGAAAACAAATACCTGAGTTATCTGTGAGATAAGAAAAAATCTCAATTACAACGCTACCTGGTATTACTTGTATGGGCAGGAGTGTATTTTTTATTGATATAAAATATGTAATATATTTTAAATTACTATTAATATTTACTTCGTTCGTATATATGTATGTGTGTTTGTAACGATTTAGAGGCCTGTAATGGCGCAGGGGCGCAAGTGTGTGACTGTAAACGCGATTGGTTGTGGTTTCGATGTCCATTGGAAGACATGGAATATTTAATAATTTCAATTTAAATATTCAATGTTTTCACTTCTTCGCTTTAATAATAAGGCAAAGCGCGACGTTGAGTACTGTCATCCATCATACAATATCTTACAATCGGCAGAAAGTGGGGACCTGAACGTGTATGCCATGTTGAAAAAAAAAAAAATTAAAAAGTGAAAAAAGAAATTAAATGTTTTTAATATAAAAAAGCGAAATCAGCACTTATAAAAACATCACCTCATTTTTCACAACAGTTTGTATTTTATTTTTGTTTAAACTATTGTTTATTTTATCTATATTTAAAATAAAAATAATTTTGATCTATTTCTAATAGTTTTACCGTCTTACCAGTAGTGCTTCTAGGAATTTCCTTTCCAATAGACTTACAACAATACACTGAGGGTGTTCTTAAAAATATGGTATTCCCCGATACTAGTGAAAAAAAAATTAACAACTTACAAGCACAACATTTTAATAAAACATAAAACAAGCACAACATTTTAATAAAACATAAAAAAATATTATGCTTTGTTTTATACGATCAAAGTTTAAAAGTAATCTTTCTCGTAACTTGCTACTCGGGAAGACCAGTGGTCTGATTTTTTTGAGAGATTCACTGACAACGTTGACAAAATTACAGGCCTTAGAAATTTGTTAATGCTCTATTACGGGAGTGCTTCGCGAAACTCTTAGACGAACGAAAACATGTATTTTCTACTTTATGTCCTAAAAATAATCACATTTTTACTACACCATGTTTCGGTTAAAGGCTTATTATTTTGGTTTATTAATATTTCTTTAGTCTAGCAATACAATGCAGCGTTGAGTTACGCCACTCAACACACAATGTTCCGTATTCATGCAGAATATAGTTAACGGAGTGTCTTGTTATTATTTTTTTTGTAAGATAACAAAGCATAAGCTAAAAAGTTGAAGCAAGTATATAACAACTTACTTTGTTCAATAGTTATAGCTTTACACTGTATCCCACACATAGTAGGGCACGCAGAGGGAACCTAGTGTGAACATTTCGTTCCCAACCTTCCAAGGCATTGCGTGTTGAGTGGCGAAAATCAAGGTTTAACACGTAAAAAGAAATGAAAATAAATAATTTCCTCAAGTAAGAATCAAACCTGAAACCGCTACGCCAAGTTTGAAATCTTCTCTTAAAAACAACATGTTATTACAACTTTTGAATATCACACAAAAACAATACACTGTCTCAGAACGAGAGTTTTTTACTTCCATTCACCCCGCATTATGTCAGTAAAGTGATTTGGGGTTCTGTCGAGACAACTCAATAATCTCGATTGAATACGAGGGGCGGTTATTTGTTTCAAAATCGAATATATTTTGATAGAAAAAGTTATAATATGTATAGAATATATTATTGTTATCAATAATGCGGCGTGGTTTGGAAAAGATTGTGTGGTCAATAGGTGCGGGTTCAATTCTTGTTGAGAACAATGTGTCTATTTAATTTTTTTTCTCTTGTTGATAAAAATGGACAGTGAAGAACTAAGTGTTAAAAAGTTTGGCATTGCGTATACCTTTCCTTTGTCTTGACTTCAAATATCAATAATGAAAATGAAGTCTTCTAAAGTCTTATATATATTTATATATCCCCAAACTTATTTATAATACTATGAAGAATAGTTGGATTGAACGCAATAATCTCAGAAACTACTGTATTGAATTTAAATATTTTTTATTACATCACAACACTTGCAGTTAAAGTTACTGGGGGAAGAAACATGAATGCCATGAGTCTAACAAATAGATGTGTTTTTTTTTTTATTTTTCTTTATATTCTTTACATCTGGAAAGGAACCTGAAAGTTACCTCTAGTGTTAAGACACTCCGTTTTCATTAAGACACTTGCGTTCCCCACTTTGCGCCGATTTGTGGAGACCTTGCGTGATGTTGCGTGGCGGAACTCAATGACTAGGATTACTTCATCACCAGATTGAGGAAATCAAAATGAAAACATTAAATATTTAATTTCAAAGGCAGCTCACTAAGTGGGCATCGAACCTACACCCCGTATCCACGAGGCTACACAGCAAAAAATAAATTAAAAAAACGCACACAACAAGCTAGACGGGTGTTAAAACATTCCATTATTCACATTTGGCCCAATTCTCAATACATCGATGTATCAAGATGTCAGGCTAAGACTTGTCTTGCAACCAGAGCAAAGAAATTGAAAACATTTCAAATGGGAATCGAACCTATAACCGTCAACTTACATGCGGTTGTTGTGCCACGAGGGTCATAACGAATCAAAATAATATAAAGACATATATTTCCGCTCAAATATGGTGCTGTGACTGCCCCATAGCTCGCGGGCAGGTTTTCATTTAGGTCACATAATAAGGGCCGCTATAGGACTATTGTAGAATATTTATTGATCATTAATAGTTAATTGCGTACAGTACGATTGTTTTTTGTTTCACCCAGCGTACAACCACGCTCGAT
>DWMZ01006493.1:0-10291 GCA_018249855.1 Eueides tales michaeli | reverse complement strand
TTCATTTTCTCGTGTGGGGATCGAACCCACAAGCTGTTAGTTATCTTTATATAACTTTACTAACTGTATATTTAAATAGTGAACTTTGAATTGGAAATCTGGGATCATAGAATAGGGTTATTTTTTCCAGTTTTTGTTGGGTTAAAACAATTTTGTATTACTCGATCGGGTAATTTGTAAAATGTACCGGCATATTTGAAACCGTCAAAACCGGTGAAATTTGAGGGAGATTTGGGCCTCACGATTGTGTTTATTTTACTACACCGGGTCCAATGCCCTTTATGAGTAAGTCAGAAGTCAAGAACGACATAGTGTACTACAATATGCGGCAGCACTGTACTAGGCTTAGAATATAACTCATAATGTGCCCAGCCCAATCCACGCTCATAAAAAGCTGCGCTTTGCCAAGAGAGTGGATTTTATATGGCTTAGGCTACAAATAAAGAAAACAAAAGAACTGCTTTTTAAGCTGGTAGCTAACTAACGATTTTCTGTGTCTTCTATCGACTAAATTATGAGTAACGAGGAATCGTTTCATAGTTTTCTGCCGTTTATATTCTAAAACTGAAAAGCACACCAAAAGACGTATCATCGCTACCATTTACGTTTCTGGTCTGTTAAACTACGCAATATGCTAGAACCTTATTTTTAGGGACTTACAAATTGTTGAGTCACTTACCACTATGCGTGTTTCCGCAAAACTATGATATTGGACTTTTTAAGTGGCGTATCAACAAATTGTTTAAAATACTTTTCCGTCAGGGCTTTATGAGAGTATTGCGAGACTCAGGGTAAACAACATTGGTAGAACTGCCTTCTATGAAACAGTTTTTCTCCATTGCATACATTTTGTTGGACGTGAAAATTGTATATCATGCTTCGCCGAGTCCATCCAGTACGGTGAACGAGTTGTGGCCGCCCTATAATAAACTTGCTATATCTCTAGCGGGGTAGGCAGAGAGAACGGATCGCCAAACGTTACGGTTTCGGCTTCGACCACTGTCGTCTCGCCCACTGTTATCAACCTCTCCATACATGCCCTCCGGGGGTCCTCATGTTCTTACGTGACACTTCTTCGGTATTGTAGATACTGTGTTTTCGAATGTCCACTGAGAACCCTCCGTCTCTTACCACTCAGTTTTCCTTCATAATTTTTTTTTTTGCTATTCTTTCATCACTCATTCGCTCTACGTGCTTAAACTTTGTGTATGAAGTAGAAAGTGTTCAGGTGGGCTGGGTTGGCTACGTAGAGTGGATATTGAGCAGAAATCTTGAGCAGAAATCTTGAAGAAATCTTAGGGCGGTCCTTACTCGTCTGCCTTACACTCATAAAGTATGACCATTTTAGTTAATTTTGTAAGTTTATTACCCTTAAAATATATACATATACAGGGTTTTATGATAGTAGTATAAAAAAACTAGTATCTTGGAGTCCCCATTTTATAAAATAAAGAATATAGAACAGGGTTAAAGAACATCGTAATACATTATGTACTTTCTTTTCTTGCTATATATACTTTCTTCTAGCGAAACTTAAAAAGAGGTTCACTGTGTAATGGTAGTTTGATTATTTTAGAATACTAGGGTAGTAGCCATTGTAAGTGATGATGAGTTATTTATGAGTGAGGATTTTAAGAGGATTTAGGTGGTTGAAGTATGAAGATATTGGAATTTTTAAGTAAATAGTAAATTGTCAATCTTTAAATATGTATATATCAAGTATTAAAGAATCCCTTAGTAAGATCCACTATTATTTACAATTCTATTTTATAGAATTTGTTTTAATTTGTTTATATTATTTAAAAAAAAAATAAGTCATCAAATAACAATGCTAAAAATTATAGTGAAGTGAATGCTTTTAGAAATATTCATTTATAATATTTACTATTAATAAATCAAGTGTAATTACTTCAAAAAAAACATCTGCAAAATTATTGACAAAGTTCAATTGTGTACAGAACTGGTGATGGACAATCGACCTCTAGTGGGTCCTATGGGCCAAGCGTATCTCAAATCAGATGAGTATGGTAAGGCGAGACCAAAGCAAATTGTGCCCTAAATGCATGGAAACAAAGTGCAATACTCATTGGCACAGTCACCCATACAATCACCATACTAGGTGTCTTATAAACAGACATACTAGATTCACAGTTATTTACACGATATATTTGTTATAATTATATATTATATGCATCGGCACAATCATTTAACACTGTGCTCGTGGTATTTGTAACCTGTGTTCGATAAACATTGATATATAAATAATTGGAATTAACTCAATGTTTTATATTGTTATAAATAACCGGTTATAACCAAATTTAATGAAGTTAGTTATTTTTTTTGTTTTGTATTTTTTTTTATTTTATATAATGTTAGAACGCTTTGCCTAAGTAACAAGCTTTTATGACGTAATTTTGGCCTAATTATAGTAGTCTAGAACGGTTAGTTGCTCTGAGTTAGTTCCAAGTGATTATAATGAAATTCTCATATGTCTAATTCATTGGCTTTCATGGCACAAACGAAACCTTCCTAAATAATATTTATACATATGTTAACTGGTTAAAGTAACCGCTAATAAATTGTGTTTGTTCTTTTTTCATACCACTGTGTTGCTAACTTAAAAAAATAATCATAAATATAATCATTATTATATTGTTCTTAAAAAAATCCGTAATATATATTTTATGAATTAATAGTTAGTTAGTCGAAGAAATGATTATGACGCTTATGCGACGGCTGTGGGTTCAATTCCCACTCGGAGTAAAAAATATTTTCATATACTATTTGTAACGACACTTAACACATAGGATTTCGGAAAGTGGTAAACAGAGTGTCTATATGACACTCCTATCTATCTCGCCATTTGCAGCATTCACAAAGAAAACAAAGAACAATGTTGCCATAATAATAAATACAAACTTTTAATATACAAACAATGTTGCCATAATAATAAATACAAATTTAATAAATTTTAAACAGGTCGTATAGGAACACCTCATTATATGGCGCCAGAAGTAGTTTCGAGCCAATTGTATGGGAAACCAGTGGATGTGTGGGCGGCGGGGATATTGTTGCACGTGTTGCTTGTTGGGTACTTACCCTTTACTGGTACGAGGGAGAGGCTGTTCGAGGCCATTTGTAGAGGGCGGTTGAGGGTGAGATATATGTATTTATTTTTTTGATTAATTTGTTATGTATTGTGGAGAAGGAATTGACGCGTACGAAACGCGTTCCGTTAGCAATGTGTGACTTTGCATAACGTACTAATTTTAAAAACGTATACAAATTTAAATGTAGGGATGAACCCGCGCCTCTTGGATACCGTCCAAGTGGAGTTCCGAAATGAGGGAAATCCCTTTTAAAAGTAGTAAAAATACTTAGCATAACAATTTTTAATATTGTTCAATGTAAATCATAGTGTGTGTATGTCAAGTTTTTATGTTATTAATTCAATTTTGTTTTTTTTGGATTTGTGCCCTGCATATAGCAGGGAAAATGGGGGACAATACGGAGTGTCGTAAGAATACGGTCCTTAGTTTTCTGCCTAGAGAATTATTAACCTAGTCTTACGACACTTCTTTCTGTTCTCCATTTTCCTTCGAATTTGAGGCATTGCGTGTTGAGTGACCGGAATTCAACGTCGCGCTTTGTCTTTTTGCTAGAGCGTTAACATGAAAGTATTAAATATTTCTTTTCCTAGAGTGGAGATAGAATCCACACCTTTCGCGTTTACAGTCACATGCTTGTGCCCTTGTACCGCGACAAGAGAAAGCACAGTTTTATGTTTCGCCATTTGAAATAATGGTCCAAAATTGGGTGGTCCATGAAATGTAATGTTATGGAAACTTAACACTAGGTTCCATCTGACTTCCACGCTAGAGTACTATATAATAAAATAGAAGCTATATATAAAAAAATATACTATTCATTATATTTCCATTGTAAAAACAGTTCGATGCTCCGCTTTGGGATGATATAAGCGATGCCGCCAAAGATCTGGTGCAGCGTATGCTGACTGTGGATCACACGCAAAGGATAAATATACAAGAAGTTCTCAATCATCGGTGGATCAGGGTAAGTTGTTGATAGGGCTTCGGCCGCTTCTTTTTTTTTGTTTCTTCAATATTTAAGTATGTTTTGGGAGAATTGGTGGTACATTTATTTGAGTATGGTTATCACATTTAATAAATTGTAGTTTAAATTGTTTGGAAGTACATCTCTGTACCGCTGGAATTTCGATGTAAAAGAATAGTATATATATGCTGTTCTATAACATCCTTTACTCGATTTCTTGCCGAGATACCGCCAAACCTGATTAATAGTTACACAACACAAAATCTGAGGCCTATAGTGGCGCAGAGGCACAAGCGTGTGACTGTAAACGACAGGTTGTGGGTTCGATCCTCACTCTAAAATGTGAAATAGTTAACATTTTCAAATGAAATATTTAATATTTTCCTTTCTTTGCATTGGTAACAAAGCAAGGCCTCGCCACTCAACATGCAATGCCTCAAATTCGGCGAAAAGTGGGGAACGGAACGGAGAGTCTTAATTGTCATGTGTCTTAGCTTCACACTGCTTTGTGTATACCGTTCATGGCAAGGGAACCTTGGGTTCCCAGGTTCCCTCTACCTGGGAACTCATTATTAAGACATTGTGTTGCCTTGCCTTTAACCCCGCGCTTTGCCTTGTGACCAAAGCAAAGAAATGAAAAATATTATATATTTCATTTCTTCGAGTAGGAATTAAACCCACCACCTATCGCGATTACTATACTTACCTAAGTCTAAAAATTCGTATCCAAACAGGATCGCGACAAGCAAAACCGTATCCACTTGGCGGGTACCGTTGAAGAACTGAAGAAGTTCAACAGTCGACGCCGTCTGCGCGCCGCCACGCTCGCGGCGGCCTCCGTGGATGATGAAGAAGATGAGGATAGCAGGAAGTTGGTGCTGGTGGAAGAGGCTAATGCAGCTGGTAAGGATTAATACTAAATTTACTAAATTTAAAAACGTATAAAAATTTGGACGAATTAGGATTAGAACCTGCGCCTCTTGAAAACCGTTCAAGCGCTCTGACCACTAAGCCATCCGTCCTGACCAAGCTCCGTCGAAATTTTTAAGGATTAGTTAGTCTACCTTCACGCTATAACCCACACACAATAGGGTAGACAGAGGGAACTTGGGAACCTAGTTAAAGACACTCCGTTCCACTTGTGTTCCCCACTTTCCGCCGAAAGCATTACATGTAGTTTTGCCTTTACCAGAGTGAAGAAATGAAAACATTAAATATTTAAATTGAAAATATTAAATATTTCATTTGCTCGAGTAGGGATCGAAGCTACAACTCTCGGTTACAGTCACACGCTTGGGCCACGCCACGACAGGCCTCGTTATTTAGTCATTTATTAGTATCGCCCTATAGTAGAATTAAAAAAATTTAAACATTTTAAGTGAAACAATTTATTACGCATTCATCGTGTATATTGATTATTAAATAGGTTTCGGGTCGGGTCTCCAAAAATGTTTAAAAATCAATATATGTGATTAATTCGTTTAAAATTGTTTCATTTAAAAGGGTAGCGATCGCGAAAATCAAAGATATTATTTTTATTAGCCACTCTTGAAATAGTTTTTAGAGATGGGAAGGCTTCTATTGTATTTAGGTTTTAGATTATTTACTTTGAAATAGGAGCGTATAATTGTAGAAAATGTTGGCATATTATCCTGAGTCATATAAAAATGTGAATTATCTCTCAAAAATCAGTAATGAGTTATCTCTGTAAATTGTTTAGAAAATATTTGTCATGGCGCAGGAGGCATATACTTGTGACTGTAAACGCGACTGGTTGTGGTTTGGAACCCTACTCGAGGAAATAAAATGTTTATTGTTTTGAAATTGTGCCAATAAAAATTCTGTCAGTTCTGCCACTCAACTCGCAATGCCTCAAATTGGGCGGAAAGTGGGGTACTGAACGGAGTGTCTCAACACTATGTTCCTAACTTCCTTCTGCCTATCCTCCCATGTGCGGGCTGAAAAAAGAAAATATTTAAATTAATTTAACATATTCGTTTCAGCCGTTAACCTCATAGTGGAATCGCTAGACGACGTTGCAGTGCTCCAAGACGGCCCGTCTGTTATGGACCCAGATTTATTCCACAGTGTTCTGGATGATTTGCAATTGAGATCTTTATTGGAGGTGTGTAATGATTGATTAATTAATTAAGTTGATTTTTTTTGTAAACTAATATATTAAGATGTATGTATGTATATAATTTATGTTGATTTGAAAATATTTTGTCTGACCTGTGATGCAGTTGCACAATCTTGTGTTTTACGCAACTGTCGTGATCCCCACTCGAAGAAATTAAATATCTAATATTTTTATTTCTTCGCTCTGGTAACAGACAAAACGCGGCGTTGATCCGCTTCTCAAATTCAGCGGAAAGAAGAGAAAGGAACGGAGTGTTTTACCACTAGATTCTCAAGTTTTATCTCTTAAGAAAACTGTAATTAGTTTAACCCCACCCAGGTGTACGACCGCATAGCGTGCACGGTGGTGGTGACGAGCGGGCGCGCGCCCACGGCGGAGGGGCGCGCGCGCGCACGTCTCGCGCTGGAGGCCGGCGCGCGACTGCGGGCCGGCACCGCCGCCGCGCCCGCCACCGCCACCGCCATACACGACCTGCGGCGGCTGCTGGCGGCACCGCACGTTAAGGTGACTCATCTTATGTAGCTGATAGAAATAACGGCATTTAGTTATTTATTTATAACGTATTGAGTGTGTGTAATTGCTGTGGCAAGAAAGCGTTTGCTCTCTAAAAAAGAGGAAAGCAATGCTCAAGCAACATAAAAAGCTAAATAAATCAAGTTAAAAGTCCCAAAGCGCTCTTTCTAAATATCAGTTTCGTTCTAAACACCACTATATATCGTTATATTATTGAATATAATATATTCTTCCGTTATAAATAATAAAAAAATAATAGCTTATGTAAAAGTAACACATCGCTTTATAACGTTACCAAATTGTAGCCATTACGAACACTCGTTCTTTTCGTTACTCTGTTTCTTTCTAGCGTAATATGTTTATTATGTTACAGGATAATACTTCTTTCTCTTTCTAGTGAAATAGGTTATATGTTTGTCTCGCTCTAGCGTTATATGTTTGTCTCGCTCTAGCGTTATACATTTGTCTCGCTCTTGTGCGACAAGTTTGTTTCTATCTTATTTGCACATTACGGTCGATGAGTCGTGGTTGCCATAAAAGATTATTATTACTTCTTGATATATACTGAATAAACAAATTTGTAATTCGCAAAACTTGACATGTCACAACTGTGTTTTATTTTAAAATTAATAGCAATACCTATTAAAAAGAAATAGCTTTGTCTTGCTCTAACACGATATGTTTGTCTCAATCTAAACCAACAAAAATATCTCATTCTCGTTTCATATCTGCTTTTAATGGTAAAAAAATAATTCGTTAATTTTGTCTTTCTCAAGCGTTATATACTTGTCGTTTCTTTTTATTGTGCTATTTAAGCCGTCTTATTAAGAAAATAATTTGATATATTACCTTTATCTTTTGTAGCTATTGTAGATACATACTGGTATCGCCATACTCGTTAGTGTTTTTTAGAGTACCGGTTTATCTCATTATGTGTGTATCTAAAAAAAAATCCTGGACATTAATTTTTGACAAATATGTTTCTTTGAAGGTCTCCTTTATAGTTTGAAGGTAAATTTTGATTCAAGGTAAATTTGTAGGTTGGGCGCCAAACTATTCTGGGGTAGACACGGCCCATCCGGCCCCCCGTCATCCTGCGCCTATTTTTTCATACTGGCGAAAAAATTGTAGCACTTTTGTGGAATAAAATATTCTTAATTGACGTAACTTTTTTATTTATCAACCGATTTAAGTAAACTAGATACTAAATGTTGAGGATAGGTTGTCAAAATATAGTTAGCCGTTTCTGAGATTAGAACGTACAAGCGCACATACAAATACCTCTCTAGCGTTAAAACTCCATATAAGAAAACATATAAACCAGATTTTAATTTGCACAAACATAACGTATGCCACAGTGAAAAAAATGAAATTTATTAATAGTATTTTCTTTTATATATTCATTACTTATTTTTCGTTGTTTGTTTTTTTTAAATCGTAATATCAAAGGCGTACGACTAGAAATGAAATAATTTATATTTTCAGTTCTTTCCTCTGATAAAAAAACATTCGGCAGAAAATGGGGAATGAAACGGACTATCTTAACATTAGGTTCCCAAATTCCCACTGCCTACCCTACCAAGTGTAGGCAGAGGGAATTTGGGAACCTAATGTTCCCATGTGTAATGGGATACAGCGTGAAACTAGAAAAAAAAGAGTAAAAAAAAATACCCACATCGTACAGTGGTTCACATAAATACAACGATTATATGCGCAGTTAAAAAGGCAACGAATGATAAGAGTTTATTATCCGGGGCATGGCAATAAAATATAAATATGAGTTAGGATAACGGCGCATCGTTTCTAAGGAGCGCTTTTAAACGCTTGTAAATGTTAAAAGTTCGTTTTATATATTGTAATTGCTTGATTTTTTATTTTTGTTTACGATTAGGTTGTCTAATTGTTTTTTCTTTGTTTCTTTCTTCTTATAGCTTAACGCTATATCCGTCATTAAGACATGAAAACACTCCGTTATTTCCCCCAGTTTTCGCCGAATTTGAGGCATTTCATGTTGTGGAACGGAACACAACGCCACGGTTGCCAGAGGGAAGAAATGAATACGGTAAATATGTAATTTAAATATATTACATATGTCACACCCTAGACTGGGGATCGAACCTACACACAGCTCACACGCTTATGTCCTCCTCCGTCCTATTAAATACTATTTAAAATAAATAATATATATTTCTCGAAAACAATATTTAATTTTCTCGAGTGGGGATAGAAACCACAACCTGTCGCATTTCCATTCACACTTTTATTTTTAATGACATAGGAGTGTTTATATTATTTGTATGTACTTTTTTCGCCACATTAGCTTACGTTTAAATGCTGCTTCGAATGGACAATATACAAAGTATACGTTTCTAATTTGATAATTGACGCTTTTTTCGTACTTTAATGAAAGTGGTGGTATGATCATATCCAATTTGTATATTAGAAGCTTGTTAAATATGATTATTTGTTTCATAATGCACATAAAAAACAGCGATGCTTAGGAGTCGAAATTTGGGTCATTAACTGAATGCTACCTTTTGTCGTATAGTAAAATTGTCCTGTCGTAGCGCTGGGGCACAAGGGCATGTGACTGTAAACGCGGCAGGTTGTGGATTCGACCCTCGCTCGAGGAAATGAAATATTAAATATTTTCATTTAAAATATTTAAAGTTTGATCTTCGCTTGATAACAAGGTTAAGCGTCGCGTTAAGTTCTGCTACTCAACACGCAATGCCTCAAATTTGGCGGAAAGTGAGAAATGAAGCGGGGTATTTTAAACACTAGGTTCCTATGTTCCCTCTAGCCTGTCATGTAAGGGATAAAGCTGATAGAATAGATACAAAAACTATTGTATATATATTATAATAATAATTTATGATTAACGATAATTACTTTATAAAGATTTTATTATGCCTTTTTTATGTTATATGGCTATTGATTTATGTTAACATTGTTTTTCTTTTCATTTTATTCTAGTATATATAAAGTATATATGTGTGAATGCAATGTTTGTGTGGATTGAAACATATACGATCCTAGCGTATTTATTTAGGTTTTTCTTTGATTCTGTTGAACAAATTATGCTGTTAGGTCACAGCAATTCACCCGCTAAACTTTTTTTAATGTAAAGAATACATTTGTTACTAAATTTACTATGTAAACAAACTCGTAAAAATATAATTTAAACGTAAATTTAAAAAGAGAAAGAAACTTTTATCTCTTTTTGATTTTTACAAGAAAAATAATAAATGAACGTCTAGAAACACCTTTAACTATTTTTACTAATTTTAAAGAATTAATCCTTACTTAGGAAGGAAAAACCGTCCAAGAAAAAAAAATCCGTTACGTTCGGAAATTTGAACTAAGTCTTGAGCTGTAAAGCATTACACATATTAAATTAAAATACAGTACAATGCAAGTAAATACTTCTAACGAAGCTCATTTATATGCAACGAAAAAATTATTTGCCTCTTTAAGGGTGAGCTTATGTTGGAGTCGAGTGTGCGTGGTCGCGATAAAAAGCTTTTTGTATATGATCCGGTGAATTTATTATGGGCAATATAA
>DWMZ01006492.1:0-10292 GCA_018249855.1 Eueides tales michaeli | reverse complement strand
ATTTCAGAATAAAGGATTCAGATTTACGCTGTATCCTGCACATGGCAGGGTAGGGAGAGTGAACTTGGGAACCTAGCACTAAGACCCTCTGTTCCACTGGTGTTCCCCACTTTCCGCCGAATTCAAGACATTACATGTTAAGTGGCGGAACTTAACGCTGCACTTTAGCTTGTTACCAGAGCGAACATTGAAACATTAAATATTTATATTGAAAATATTAAATATTTTATTTCCTCGAGTAAGGATCACACCCACCTATTGATTACAGTCACACGCTTGTGCCGCAGCGCCATGACGGTCTTCAGATTAAAGAGCCACAGATTTTTATTTTTTTATTAAAAGAATATCAAATAAATAATTTTAAAATTAGAAGTTATTGAAAACGCAACCATTGTGGGCTCGCTTTTCATTTAGTAGGACAGGAGACAATGTATACTATGACAATATTCTTGATTAACAGTTTACAGTAAACTTATTAAAGAAAAAAGTTTGTTAAAAAGACAATTGTTTGCTCGGTTAAGTCGCGCAAAAAACTGCTTAGAAATTTCGTCTTTAAAGTAAGCGTAAAATATAGAACGAGGTGACATTATTATCCATCTGCCTATTAGTGAACTTGCACTATATCACATTTCCATAGTACTAGTATTTGAAGCACTACTTTCAGCCGGAGCTATTAAAAATGTTTTATGCATAGGTTTATCAATTATCACAATTTTGTTATAAAATTTTAGTCATATTATTATTTATTTTTTAGAGAAACAATCACTAAATTAAAGATTTACTAAGAAAACACGAAAATTGTTCTAAAAACAATGCTATTTTTATGTAACCATTTTTTTTCAATATGTTATGGTATCACCATGAAGTGCCACATACTACATTGCTATCGGCTGTTACAATACACAACGAGTGGGATGTACCATTTAAGTTGATCTTAATAGACTCCAATCGGTATTAAAATGAGATAAACGTACTATTGAAATACATCATCCAATTTCTATTGAAGTCAACTAAATAATGGTAAACAGTTCCACAATAATTGAGTTGACACTGGACGACAAAAATTTGGAAACGTTGAGACTTCAAACAGTTGCGTTTCCAAAAAATGTATATGTATTTAAATTGAAAATATTAAATATTTCATATCCTCGAGTGGGGAACGGTTACAATCACACGCTGGTGCCGCTGCGCCACGAGAGGCCTTTTTTATACTTTTTAAAATATCGTGATTGCTACGTTTTATACCTACGTCAATTTCGAAAGACTTTTTACGCTGAAAAATTGTGCTAGAAGTGCAAGGACTGATACAGTTAGTAGACACATTGCCATGGATACAGACAGTCTAATGAATGTCGACATATTGTGTCGTCTAATGAATGTCAACTTTCCTAACAAATATTGTTTCCAAAGAAATATCTGGAGACAATAATGTTCTAGGAAAGTTTGGGTTATTGACCATCTCCATATGCTTACTTAGTAACTCTTCAAAAACGACATCCATAATTTTTTTTTTAATAATAAGATAATTAATTCTAAAAAAATGCATGGATTAAAAATACGCTAATCTATACATAAAATTTTCTAATTCATGCGTAAACCTGATTTATATAAAGATATAAAAATTATTAACTCCATCTTTGTTAGATATTTATAATATTAAAGAAATAACCATAATTTCTTCTAAATAAAGAGCTAATGACAAATAAACAATGAATTACCAAGAATAAATCCCGAGCTATACACTCCGGCGCCCACGACCGCTTCCAAAAACTCTAATATTACATATGTGACGTAGTTCTGTGAAAAGGAGCGGCCGACGCCAACGAAGGCGGGCGCCACTGCGGTCGCTAAAAACGCTATACGACGACCAAAACTGAAATGAAAATTTAAGGAAATAATTGTTAAATATTTTTTCTATTTTTAAAGTATTATTCCACACTTAGGAAAGAATTTAGTAATTGCTAAATATTATACAATAATCACTATTATATTAGATTTTTTGTCTTTTTCAGACTAATCAGTGAATTTAATGATTATGGTATATAAATGATAACTTAGATATATTATGAAAAAAGTAATAAGAGTGGGAAAGGAGATGGTTGACCTTCAAAAACACATATACTGGAGGAGGGTCACGTAAAAAGCATGAGGACCCCCCGGAATGACAGTGGACCTCGTCCAGTGTCATTCACCTCTTCATACATGCCCCGAAAGAGGTATGCCGAGACCGTAGCGTTTGGCGCTCCGTTCTCTCTGCCTGCCCCGCTAGGAGTAGAGCGTAAAACTAAGTTAAGTTAAGACAGTGGACAGGTAATCTGCACTTACAAAACGCTATGAGAAAAACTGGATTCATCTGACAGAGCAAGTTGTCTAAAAAACAAAATTTTCTCCTTCTAGATGACATAGACTGGCGTTGAGTTCTGCAACTCAACAAGCAGTGTCTTGAATTCATGCAATTCTCTATGCTACATATAGCATAGTTTTTACTTATTTATACACATTTTTTAACAAACAGATATAAATAAGTAAATGTAAAAATATATTACTTGTCTGAAACATAAGCTGTGAGGGGCAACGCGACGAACAGTCCCGCGCTGTGTACCGTCCCGATCAACGTGCGCTTCCACTCCTCGCACGCCAGGTCGAACTGGAAATATTAGCTTTATGTTAAATTAAATATTTTAATATAAAAATTATCTTTTTTTCTCAATTTTCAAGTTATATACCAAATACAGCAGATTAAGTAAAAGGCGACCAGAGAAAAGACACTCCGGTCTTCAATTTTCACCCAATTGTCGAGTCATTGCATGTGAAGCATTGACTTTTGTGCGGAACTCAACGCCGCGCTGTTTTTGTCAGAGAAATGAACGTGGAGCTCAGATTTTCACATACTATATTATATCTAACAAAAGAAAAAAAACGAAAGAAATTATGTAACATTTAATAAGAGTATATGTGACCATTTATCTTTACACTATTCGCAACCATTTTTGAAAAGTGTTTAAATGGGATAATCAAAGTTTAATAATATTTAAAATTTATACAATTTAAGATATCTTAAGGTGATATTCAAATACTTGAGGAAAAAATATTTATTTCGAAAATGTATTAAAAATTTAATGTTGCGGTCACACACAGTCGCGGGTTCAAATTTTGCTACGTTAAAATTTCCATATTTTATCGACTAAGTTCTAAAATTTTGAGAAAATATACTATAATGTAATATTTAGAAAATAGTACATTATAATATATTTTCTCATATACGTATTTAGAGTAAAACATTTTGGGTACAATTCGTACATACCGTAGCGACAATGCTATTATTATTTTCATATATCCAACTGTTACACTTCTTTGTGTTAGTAGTGTGGAAGGAGCCCGGCGCGCAGGTGCTGCCTAAGGGGACGAAGCGCTCGCACCTCCCGCCCGCCCCGTCCGGGAGCGCCCAGCTGCCCCAACTGTTGGTATCGAATTTTGGTGGTGTCGACTCGCATTCTGGGACTTGACATCTGAAAGTTTTGTATATTTAAGCTTATTATGTATATGAAAAAAATTGCTTACGTCGTATCGCAGCGGTGGCTAAAAAGAGGCCTGTCGTGACGCAGGGACACAAGGTTGTGGGTTCGGTCCCCACTCTACATAACAAAATATTTAAAACTTTCAATTTAAAAATGTAGTGTTATAATTTTAATAATATTTTTATTTCTTCACTTTGGAAACAAGGTATAGCGCGGCGTTGATTTACGCCGCTAAACACGCAATGCGTCAAATGCGGCGAAAAAAGGTGAATGTAACGGCGTGTCTCAACTTAAAAAAAACACTAGGTTAACGATCCCTCTTCCTATCCTTCTATGTGTAGGATATATCATTAAGTTGAAAAAAAACAAGAAAAAGAAAAAAAAGGTGTAATTAATATGGAACATGATAAAAAAAACTCGAAATTTTCTCAATTAAAAGAAACAAATGTGTATCATTTTTTCCCAATTACATTTAAAAATCTGTAGTTTACTTTCTGGGAATCTACAATAATGAAACTTGGTAATAAGTAAGTTACAGGATAAAATTAATGGACAAATCCAAGAAGTTAAATATATTTGTAGCTCATTACATACAAACCAACATTTATAACATCAGTCAAGTTAAGTTTTATCTTTATTAAATCTTAAGTCTGACTCATACTTCACTGGTAAATAAAATCATTAAAATTGTTGAAATGTTTTTATGGTAAGTTATTACTGACATTACTTTTCATTATATAATTTTATACTGTAAATGTAAGTTACTTACACACTCGTATAATGAAGTAATTACTTACAGGCAGAGGGAAGTTGGGAACCTAGTTTTAAGACCCTCCGTTCCACTTCCGTTCCCCACATTCTGCTGAATTTGAGGCATTGTGTGTTGAGTGGCGGCACTCAACACCGCGTTTTGCCTGATGAAGTACATCCTACATCAAATTCGGATAACAATGGCACAATAGAAATCAATTGGCCTCCTAGCCCAGTTAAAGTAATACGTGCACAAAGCGTGTGGTCGATTCTTTGTGTCACAAAAAAAAATACTCCTAAGTTATACCTCGACGGGTTTGTTGCATCAGATCAAAACCAAAATCATTATATTCTTAATTCAGTAAGGCCATTACTAGCACTTTTAAATCGTCTCGTTTTTTTAGTTGTATAATCATATATTACAGTTCAATTTTGCTTATATTCATGCACTTGCCTTGTGTACATATTTGGAGAACGCATATTAAAAAGTTGACGTAATAAGTTTAAGTTTTGATTAGCAATAAGCATGCGGCTTCGCCCGCTCACAATTATTTTCGTGTTTTAATATCATTTAAAAGATGATACAAGAATAGTAAAGTTTTAACAAATTCAATATAGCGGTTATTTTGTAACAATTTTGTTCAGAAAAATTAGCAACACAGCCAATTTAACAACATAAAGCAACGTGTATTTTAAATTAAACAAATTTAATTGCGTAAATCAAAGATCTTATTATTAACTATATTGGTCTATATTGTTATGGTTGTAATGTATATAATTACAACAATTAAATCAATACTGTTATTTATATATTATTAACATTTATAAACCGTTATTTTGGTACACTCCTCCTCACTCACGCATCAAAAAGAAACTTGACATATTGGTAGTACTAAGGTACTTGTAGATATTTTGAACCGGAAATTCGAACCGAATTATATGAAACTTTGACTGGAAAATAGAAACATTACATAATAATGTGTCACCACCACCACCAAATCTCCTGAACTACTTCGAAACAGAAGTGAATCCAAAGGCGGGGCGTTATTAAATAATAAGTATGCGGTGAAACACAAAATAAAATATATTTATTTCTTTTTAATGTTGAATTGATTGTAACTTCAAAGATTCATATATAAACTGTATTTTCTATATCATATAGCATACAGGCAAAAGAGAACCTGGTGCTACACTTTGTTTCCATCGCACCCCCAAAAAATTCAACACTGCTCTTTTTAATATAAAGGTAACATTTTTATTTTTTTTTTGTAACACGGCGTTGTTTACAGTACGGCGTTGAGTTTCGCGGCCGTAACCTGGAAACTTAATGTTAATACAGCGTTAAACTAAAAAATACAGAATAAAATAATATTCTTTCTCAGACACAATATTATCGTTTATTTCGTCACAAAATATGTCGAATTCATAATTTCAATACATTTTAAATTTTACCCCACTTATATTAACTGAAACTATTTAGTAAATTAATTATACATAGATATGTATATAGCAATTTGCATGCAAAAGTAAAACAATGAGAACAAGACTCGTAATCTTTAATTGATATTAAAATATAAATAAAAGTAAAGTGTAATTATATTATTTACATTTCTCTAAGAATATTTATTATATGCGGCGTTGGGTTCCGCCGCTAAACATGTATTGCCTTCAGAATTCGGCGGTAAGTGGGAGTGTCCTAAAAGTAGGTTCCCAGGTTTTCGTGCTATATGCAGGATGCATTACGTGAAGTGAAAAAAATATTCCTTATAGCATTATGGTCCTGAGTTCAAATACCATACGAAATAAAAAAATAAAAACACAATTTTTAATATAAGAAAATTTTGATCGAACGCATGAAACAATGTTCACGGTATCTTTGAACAGTTACATAAATATATGATTTTTTATAATTAGTAATACATGGAAATGCTTCCTATGGATTATTCTTACAAGATACACTTACGCTGCTGTGGACTTTTATTAGGACTTTTAAAGGAGAGCAATAATATACTACTTGTTCTGCCCTCAACACAAAAACAATATTAAATATGTCATTTCCAGGAGTAGGATCGAACCCACGACCAGGGCCTTTGTGCCCTTGCACCAAGACAGATCTCAAAAGTATTAAAAATAAATATATAAAATAAAAATATAAATACATTATATTAATTACTTACAATCATAATTATAAACCTGGTTTTATTTATAGCGACATATTCAGACAAGATTCAAGTTCAAGCTAACAAGGTAAAAGGAAAACGAAAAGTACACTTGGCAGGCTGTATAATGCGACGGAAGCAATATATAATGTAGGACAAGGTGTTATCCTCAATCTGTACTAATATTATAAAACTTAAGAGATTCATTGGTTGAATGCAATTATATCAGGAAGTATTGCTTTGAATTGCAAATATTTTATATATTCAATATTTTCTAATTAAATATTTATATTTTTCTTCTCTATATTATAATTTACATTTCTTCGCTCTGATAGCAAGGCAAAGGGCGACGTTGAGTTCCGATTCTTAAGAATGTTAAAAAAAATTAAACATTTTTTATCTTATTATACTTCTTTCTGGCTTTTTTTACTATTCAGATGCAATCATTTTCGCGGTTAGTCACTTTAATAATTATTGTCATCAGTTTATTGGCAAATGTATCTTTTTTGTATATAATATGGGTCAAATCTTTTTCTTTTTGTATATAATATGGGTAAAATATTCGCACCTAGTACAGAGTGGGCGGCGCTGGTCACACCGGCGTCCTTGTTGATTTACTCAGACGTCAAAGTAGCGGCTTCCTAAAGTAATTTCATCTAATTTAAGCCTTTATGTTGTAGCGTATATAATATAAAAATTGTCCTATCTTGTTGACGTTTAACATAGTAATATATATATATATATATATATATATATATATATATATATATATATATATATATATATATATATATATATATATAACACATAATCCTCATCTTCGACAAAATATCCGATATTCTCATATTGATTGCATTAATGAACTATCGTATAGATAAGTTCTTTGACACGTGTACACGTGGTTTATAACACTATCGTAGCTTGATTGTAGGGATAGACTGGGATCAAACGTTCGTAGATAATGGCCAACGAGTATTTTAATCAAAAATTTAACATTTTTACTAAGGTCGTAGAAATTAATATTTTTCATTTCCTTATTTATTTCTCAGTTCAAAAATGTATCCCATATATTACAGTATTAGCGGAGGGAACTTGGGTACCCAGTGTTAAGGCATTTCCATTAAGACTTCCGTTTCTCATTTTCACCGAATTTTAGACCTTGTTTGTTGAGAGTCGGGACTTAACAACACACTATACCTTGTTAACAGAGTGAATAAATGAAAATTACATTTCTTTCAGTAGGGGAAGAGGGAGGGGTAACTCAGAACAGGGTGTCTTTATTCCATTTATTCTGCTTACCAAATCCGGTAAAAACGTGATACTGCGAGAAGCCGCAAAATAACACAGTATCTAACTGTAAATCTACGCAATCGGTTACAAACCAATTTGATTTTCATCCAAAGAAATAATTATATTTTAATAGTTTTATTTTGTTATCGCACTTTATATTATGTGTAGTAGTAGTAAATAAAATCAAAATCATACGACATATTATCAGGGACGATTAAAGATAATTCTTTGCACTTTGCTTAAATACTATACATTTTTCTTTATCTATACAAAGTACACCTACTTAAGAGTAACAATACTCTTATACATATATAAAACTAGCTACAAATATAAGTTTGTAATAGACCATAAGACCATAAGACCATACGAGGCCAAGGTCAGAAGCTTAGCCATTCATACAGCCAAAATAATTAAGGTCAATATCCTACGAATCATTGATAAAAATGATTTAATAAACTAGAATACAGCTAATTTGTAAGATTGCGATTAAATATTACAGGAATAAAAAAAACCAGTCATGTGCGAGTTGGACTCGCGTACCAAAGGGTTTCGTACGAATTTCAAGACTGTAAATCGACTTAAATATTTTATAATAATTTCAGCTTGATACCTCTGTGCGGTCTCGAGATATATGGTCTTGATAGACAAACAGGCAGACAGATGGGCAACAATCGGAACCCTAATAACAACATGAACCTTGGTTAATTACGCACAGTTTAGTAACAGCCAACTGCTAAATTATAACATCCTAGACAGTTTAATGATTTTTATGTTTAATTGGCCAGTCATTTTCCAAGTATTTACTTACTTTAAATACTTGAGGAAAATATTGAACGTCTAACATTACTATACATAAATATATTTTTAATTTACACGTGTGAGAATAAATTGCTTTGTGCGATATTATTGTTTGGAAAATTTTCCATACAGTAGATACATCCGTGAGATGTTTTAACTATAAACGCGATGGTTGTGGATTTGATTTCCACTCAGGATGGATTTTTTTGTCTATTTTTTTTTTCTATTTTTTTGTCGATTTTTTTATCGATTTTTTTGTCTATTTTTTTGTGATTTTTTATCTATTTTTATTTTTATTTTTTCCAGCTTCACATTGTACCCTCGCAGAGGGAATCGGGGAACTCAGTGTTAAGATACTCCGTTCTTATTAATAGACTCCCATTCTTCTAGATAAAAAATTCTAGAAGAATTGCACGTTGAGTGGCGGAACTCAATGCCGCACGTTTATATTGGCAATACTATAAAATTATAAAACAGAGTTCTTTCAAAACTCGAGTTAAGTTTTGAACTGATTGATTCAATTAACAGACATCTTCATACGGAATTTTATTTGATTTACATAAAATTTTATATAAGCTGCATCTTATACCATTATTATATCAGAATAACTAATACAATAATAATTTACTTAAAGATATTTTAATTTTTAGCTAAAATATTTGTCGATCTGTCTCTTCAAGTTATTTGTCTGACTCTTCAACTTACTTGTTGATGGTTAATGATAAGGCTAATAATAAGGCTGCACGGGCATTCAGGGCTGATTAATTTTCATGCTAATTGCAGTCTAGGGTGCGACGATCATGAGGGCGCTAAAATCTTGCATTTGCAAGATTAATCTGATATACGAGGCTTGTAGGTTACATGTTACTGACTTAAAGTATTGATTATTTTTATTAAATATTTGGTTGTATTTATTTAAGAAGACTGATTATTATATCGACTTAGCTAACGTTGCTTGCTTTATAAGTCATCGCATGTTCGGTATGGTTCTTTGATTATGGCGTTCCGAGCGTGCCAGTTGAGCACATATCACTGAAATAGAAAAGTGATCCAAATTACCACACTGGATGGCTAATTTTGCGCAGGAGTCTGCAGATTTATTCCCACTGATTCCAGAATGTCCTGGATTCCATGTCAAAGTAACAACCAAACCCTTTAAATGACATGAGTACAGTTCTTCACGAATCTTTAAAATAGTTGAAGACCTTAATTTACTATAAAAAGGATTGCCTTTTACCACGAATACACAGCTTAATGAGTCAGTACAAATAACGGTCTGTTTAAAGTCATGGGATAGTGTGAACCGGATTGCTTCTAGTAAAGCAACAGCCTCACCAGTAAACACGGATGATTCGGGAGGGCATTTAAATTGTAATATAATTTTGAATTTTGGTATCCAGCATGCTGCACAAACACAGCTTTCCTTTGAAAGCTTTGACGCATCTGTAAAGACAAGGATATGATTTAACCATTTTTCATTTACTATGGCTTGAAACTTTGTATTGGTGTCAGCAGCTCCTTTGGTCAGGTCAAGATTTGTAATGACAAAAGGATGGTGTGCTAAAGCCTTATAAGGTGTGCAGAATAAAGAGTTAGCAGGATAACATCTATTCTATATGGGAAAAACACCAGAAGCAGAAACGGCGAAAGGCTTGTAAACTTTGCACTAAAGAATAATCTGCAAATTCTAAACACAATATTCAAAAAGAAAGAAAGTAAGATGTGGACCTGGATATCACCTGATGGAAGAACAAAAAATGAAATAGATTTTATAATG
>DWMZ01006491.1:0-10292 GCA_018249855.1 Eueides tales michaeli | reverse complement strand
GAATCGGATTACCTATAATCTCAAATAACGTTACAAATCGTTTCTAATGTCCTCTTATTATGACGTTCTTATTTTAATAAATTGAAGAGTGTAAATTTAATTTATACTTTGAAGAAAAAAAAGTATATGAAACAATTTAAAATAATTACAACATTACAAACTGGTTTTCAAGGATTATTTTATATAGAGCTCAGTGGAGGCCACGTTGTAAAAGGGCTTGAATGTATCGTTATAGCGAGGTCTTCGTACGTGCATTCACGCATGATTGCATGAATGTGCTTTACTTCTCGCAAGCTCTATAAAACGCGGACGGAGATCCGTTACGAAAGGGAAAATTATTAAAGTTTATAAACTTTTAAATCATCTTGACATGACGTATCGTCGCATTTACTTTAGGTCTGATAATGATTAGTCGATTAAACTGTAACTAAACTATGTATTAACACACTTATACATTAATTACGTAATCTGTAGAAGTGATCACTGGCGTTTAAGAATAGTTTCGTAATGAATATACGAATTGACATGAATGCGATTTTCATTTGGAAAAATTAAATATTTAATACTTATTTTCATTTCTTCGCTCTGGTAACGAGGCTCTGGCAAAAGAGCCGCTTTAAGTTCTGCCTCTCAACATGCAATGCCTCTAGAGTTCGGTGGAAAAAGGGGAAAGAAGTGTTTTAATGAGATCGCAATTTCTTAACAGTAGGTACCCAGGTTCTATGGTTCTGGAACCTTTCCCAGGTTCCTTACTACATACGGATTCTAGGTATGTGTAGGTTATAGAATGTATGAATTTAATCAATTTCTTATTGATGTAGCAAATATACAGTTAAGTAAATAGTCAAATTCTTCATGATAAACATAATTTTGCTTTAATATTTTAATGGCAAAAAATATATATGTTTAAGTAATGTAAATGAAATGAAAATAGAATACAATGCACGTATTATAAATACGTACTTCCTCTTCTGCAATTACCATTAACCACTTCGGTTAATAACAAAATAATTATAGAAGAACGATAAGAATAATTATATTATAAACCAGCGAACTGCCCGCGACTCCGCCCGCTTCAATTATACTATTATATTTACTGATCTCACTTACATATCATAAAAACATTCTCATCTATACAATGAAAACTAAAATTTCAGGCAAATAAATAAAAAATTGGTAGCAATTTTGCTAAACTGATTGAAATAAAACAAACAAAAAAATAATGTTAAGGAAAAGTTGCCAATATATAATAGTGAAAAGTGCATTCCGTTTCTGAGATTAGCGCGTACTAACGCGTACTAACAAACTGACAAACATTTTTAAAATCACTACTTTGGGCGCTATTACATAAATCCCCATAAAAATATTTAATATATCTTCCATGTACAGACTATGATGAGTTACAGATTTATTATAATTGTTATTTAAATTATTGTTAGTGACAAATACGACATTATGTGTACTGTAAGACGCATTTCCTGTAGTTTTCTATATAAGCATTTTTTTTTAGATATCTACACGTACGAGTACAATCAATAAATTTAATTATTTAGAAGTGTTTTTTTTTGGTTTGCTGTGTTTAAAGAACATATTATAATTTTTATCCAGAAATAACTTTCACTCGTGCACTGTTACTGTATTATATTTTATAAAACAAAAAAAATTACATAATTTAAAAGTTTCACTTAATATTTTCTTTTAACCATAAAAATAAAAACATTTATATGTGCCAAGGAAAATAATAATGAACTAATAATAGTAAACAAAAAACCTAAGTTCATAACACTAAATAGGAAAAAACAAGCCAAATAATTAATTACGATCAAAGTCTATTTAAATTTTACGTGGCTTCCTATGAGTTTTCAATTGGTTGAAGAATAGTTCTTCTCTATTAGTGACTGTTTCGAATTCTAATGAAATTTATAAAAATGAAAATCACCGAATTGAGAAAAGATATTTTTTGTTACAGTAAAAATAATCATGATATACCTGCTTGAAATCCTTGCCATTAATTTCATACCCGTATTGTAATATATAAAATTTAAAAATAATCATGATATACCTTTTCGAAATCCTTGCCATTAATTTTATAACCATATTGGAATATATAAAAATTCAAAATATACTAAATTTTTTTCCATAGATATGTCGTTTCTTAAACATTTTAATTTATTGGAATAATTAAGCCGCTATTGTTTGTGCGTGTAATAGACATCATGTCAAATGACACTTTCTTATTAGTATTTCAATGACAAGGGACCTTTTAAGTGATGGCCTATAAAGATCTGAAGTTCAATGTCAGTTGTAATTACGTTTACGGGCATTTCTACCTACTTGTAATATTCAATATTAGATATGCAAAAAGAGAGTATGCATAAGATATCTATTGAAGCCTGTCTCGGCGCAGAGGCACAAGCGTGTGACTGTAAGCGACAGTTTGTGGGTTCGATTCCCACTCGAAGTGATGTTCTGTTTCAAATTAAATATTTTCATTTCCGCCACTCAACACGTCTCAAATTCGGTGGAAAGTGGGTACCCAAGTTCCTTCTTTCTACCCTGTCATGTGTGGGATACAGCGGGAAACTAAAAAAAAAGAGTATTTATATACTTTTAATTTTACTGTCTCAATAATATAATTTGCGCACCGCAATTTAGCCGTATTGAACTTAATTGTTGTTCTCTAATCTTGTGTAAAATCCATGTGTTATCACCCGCCACCAGTAAAATATTTTACTAGCCACATATAACATTCCGGTTTGAGCAGAAAAGAAATGGTTGCGTTTGTTATTACCGAAATAGAACCTTTAGGTACATAAAGGCATGATTCTTGCATTTTATATTATAAAATAGCGTTGTAACTTAACACTTTCAGTAAAAACTGCTTACTTTTGACTATATATAGATTTAAATTTTGTTCTTACAGAAATGTCTGGGTATTTTTATTTGTACACGTATTGTGAATTCAATACATGAGAAACTCATTCATTAAGAACAATAGCCCTATATACCTACATTAAACTTAAGCTTTGACTTGTTAAATATTGATTTAGTTTAAGTTATATGTGAATAAAATTTGAATATCACGAGCGTTTTGGGAAAACTAAGCCAGTCTTTAACCCGAAAATTTTACTCCTGAATGCCTTATAATAATCATTTACAATATGTGGATTTTAAATAAATGTATAATACTAAAATAACAAGTTATGTTGTTTATACTACAACCAAAATCGGTACTTTGATCTTTTTATTGATAGGATTTGCCTGGAAGAGATCGCCTGTGGAGATAACGCCGACTTTGTATCTTATTAATTTTGTTTTTATTTTATTTATTATATCATTGAGTTGGTGGAATAAATTAATAAATAAATAATTATACCTTATGTATTTTATAACAATTATGAACTGAACTTTGAGTGTCAGTAGATACAAGCATACATATTTCATTATTTAAATCCACACTTGCGTCACTGTAGTTTTTTTTTAAATATTAATATGCTTTGTTTTTCACCTTAATATCGAGTTTTAATTCTTATGTAATTAAACTTTAACAATTTAAAAAATCTTCGTTCTTTTACGTGAAAAATCAAATAATGTGCGATATTCTTTAAATTGTAAGTAATTAACATAGATGAATTGTATTTCTGGATTAAAATATCTGAGTTCTTAACTGATCTATAATTATTGCCTTGATTAAATCATATAGGTACGAAATAAATTTTTGCTAAATGACATTTTTTTCATGTTAATTCCTACATCAAGGTTTATACAAGATATAGGCATTACTTACGGAATCTTAAAACAAAAATGTATAGATTTTACTATCAGCTTCACGCTGTATCCCGCACATGGCAGAGTAGGCAGGAGGAACTTAAAAACCTAATGTTAAGGTTCTCCGTTCCGTTCTCCACTTTCCGCCCGATTCGAGACATTGCGTGTTGAGTGGCGGAACTCAACACGCTTTGTGTTTGTTACGAAGAAATGAAAATCGTAAATATTTAATTTGAAAATAATTAATATCTTTTATAATCAATTTAATTGGGGATCGAATCCACAATAGGTTGTGGGTACGGCGTAGGCGCCGTTTGCGCTACGACATGCCTCATTAAATAAAATAGATTTTACTATTTTCTAATATTTCGATGATTATGCATACATAATAAAAAGCGTTCAGGGAAATGCATTTATGTTACAATAACTTTGAACGGAATTAATGTCTTCTACATTGTATTGTATGGTTTATGGTACTGTTATTTAAGTTACTAATGTTTGAATATCGTGTCACATAATAACCGATATCCTGTCCAAAGCAAACACCCATTGTTACAGAAATCATTAGAAGAGCAATAAATTGAACATTAATCTTCATCACTTGTTTTTATATAAGCTAACTAGCTATTACCCGCGACTTCGTTCCGCGTTCACTATTTTGGTCATAGTGACTTACACATAAAAGACAGATATATGCTGTCGCGGACTTTTATTTAGAACTATTTAAGGTAAATAATCCTACAGTAATCTACCTATAATTAATTATCTTTGTGTAACTCCAACGATAATAAAAGTTTTTTTTAAAATCGGTGTTCCCATCTTCGAGTAATCTGAGAAACATACTTAATACGTATGTTCCTCAGAATACTCGAACCTACTCCTTTTTTGAAGTCGGTTAATAAAATGAGATGATAGTCAGATACAGATCTCCCAATTGCGTTATTATACGAAAAAACCGCATCTGTGCCTTTCAAATTTGAGGTTTGTCCTCGATTTCTCCAGGATTCCATCATCAGATCCTGATCTCCTTACCATGGGACCAATTGTGAAATATATCCTCTCGAACAAAAAAAGAACTTTGAAAATTGGTCCACTCATCTTCAAGTAATCGGGGAACATACCTAAAGAACCTCCTTTTTTAAGTCGGTTAAAAATCTCTATTATTTTAACTTATTATGTTATTCTGATATCGAAGCAATATTACTGCAAAGGTTCAAGAAAATTCGTTCAGTAGTTTTTACGTGAGAGAGTAACAAACATACATATATATATATATATATATATATATATATATATATATATATATAACTAATAAACTTAACCGGATTAATTGCGTATATTGAAAATTGAACATTTTCGAAACCCGACGTTTCGACCACTTTGCAGTAGGCCAGTAGGCCGTGTATAGACTGAGGTAGCATCTGTCAGTTGATATAACTATTATATCGAATTACCGCCAACGATTTCTTAAAAGCCTCGCGTACTGCCCTGGATTCTTGCAGAATGAGCTGCGTTCCTTCACCCTAACACCGATGCGTCTCTTTGTTCAACCGATATATGCCACAGTCATAATCTAGTTTGTATACACCTGCACACAGCAAAGAAATATTATTTTTCACTGGTCTCAAGAATTTGGTCACTTTCTCGTTAGGCTTGAATATAGTTTTAATGGAAGCTTTTCTTAAGGTATTATCAATCCAGTCTGTAATGTCCTCTATATTATTCCTTTAAATGGTTCACATATAGTAAAATGGCGAGCTTTCAATATATGCGATTAATCCGGTTAAATAAATTTGTTTTATTTAAAATGTTAATATCGTAATGTTAATCCGTTAAGTAGTTTTTGCGTGAAAGAGTAACAAACATACACACATCCGTACAGACTTTCGGATTTATAATATTAATAAGATAATTTGAACTTAGAGTAGAAGGTTATATATAATTCTATATACATACATTTTAGAAAGGTTACTAGTTTTATTGTACTCCATTCTTAAGCTACTTCAAAAAATGAGATGCAAATACTTTAATTAAAATATTTATTCGATAATGGGTTAATTATAGGTTTATGTCAGTTTACGCCTTTCCTTTATGCTTTTTACCGCATAGAAAGAGAGCCTGAGTCGATTCTTTAATGAGTTTACTCCGCAATTTTGCTTACATCACATAGCTATTACTAAATGTTTAGGATTTTTCAACTAGAGTTACCTTTTTTTCGGCATGATCGTCCTGTAAGTCCTGATATAAAGGTTGGCGGTTTCTTTGAGTTCTTGAGTAATTCAGGGCAAACTCTACAAAATTATATTAGATAATAGTATTTGATTTTCTAAATAAAATACTTAGTATTTTCAATTTAAATATTTAATGTTTTCATTTTCTTTGCTCTGACCACTAGACAACGCGCGGTGTTGAGTTCCGCCACTCAACAAGCAATGTGCATGTGTGGTATACAGCGTGAAGCTGTGTGAGTGAGTGATTTGTTATAATCAGTTCTAAGGTTTACTATATATTGAAAACAGACCTGTTAATAAGAATGTGTAGGTTAAACGACGTGACGTTAGCTACAGATTAAAAGTTGCTATTTCTTTTTGATTCTGAAAGACTACCTTCGATACCTAAGTATAGATACAACAATAAGTCCAAATTGTTTTTTAGGAATTTGATTATATAAAATAGTTTTATTAACCTGTGATCATGATTCTAGGATTCTCAGAGAGCAATGGTTAATTCATACCCAGAAAGTTAACTCATAAGCAGTCACTGACTTAATTGATGGAGCATATATTTTCTACTAATCATTAATAAATATAATTACATCGATATTGGATTTTCATGTTATGTGTTCATCATTTACTGTTTTTAATATAACAGGAATATGTATAAATATGAACATTGCAATTTAATTGAATATCAAACATATGGTAGTTATTTGATGAATGAAGAAGACAATGCAAAAAGGACAAAATTAATAATTTCATCGTATTTTACGTTTATTACGTTATAATTCTATGTTGTGTATTGATTTTTTAAATATTACGTAAGTATAAATAAAATAAAGAAAACCTATAAATATTAGGACTTATAAATATTTAATTCATAGAACAAAAAAGGTACATTATAGTTAATTCCATATTCTGATTTTGAACACAGTTCTGATCTTGAACCAGAAACTTGTTAATTAGGTCCTTTCTTTTATCATGATCTTTAACCTTTTGTTATTTTAATACGTACTTACACACACTTAAGTTTATTTTCTGATAAAAACAATAAACTATATAAATACACTAAAGCCTGGCAAAGGGACATAAGTTTGTGACTTTAAACGTGAGAGGTTATGGGTTCGATTGAGGAAATAAAATATATAAAAAAATAATATTTTTAAATTAAAATACTTAGTGTTTTCATTTCTTCACTCTGGCAACAAGTTCCGCCACTCAACACGCAATGCTTGAAATCCGGCAGAAAGTGGACAACGGAACGGAGTGTCTTAACACTAGATTCGCAAGTTCGCTCTACCTACTCTGCCATGTGTACGGCATTCAACGTGAAGCTGAAAAAGCAGCAAAAAATAAAATATAAATTATATTAAATACATTTGATTACTTGTTTTTTTTGCATAAGATTTACGAGTAATAGTGCATTTTTATTTAAAAGTCTGGGTCAATGCTGGTCATTGCGTATTCAATGATGGAATTCAAAACGCCGCTTTCTCTTATGATAGGCTTATTAAAGGTGATTGTTACCTAAATAAAGAACTCACAAAGATCAAAAGTAATATTTTCATTAAAAAATGATATATAAAATGTAGTAAGTAATTATTAATCCACCATTTGTTATGAATTTATGTCACTTGCTTTGTTTAACAATTGTTTAATACTACTTATACATACTACAAGTAATAAAATGAAAAAGACAAACAAAAAATCGGATTAATTCACTACGCCTCGCATATTTATTATTTATCTTTTATTTTCCGTTCTTTTAAAATAAATATTACTGTTTCCGGTAATTTAATTTGTTTTTTTTTATTCAGTAGGGCACAAAAAAACTAAGTAGGTGGTGGTAGTAGGCCTTAGGTGTAGATGTAAAAAATATTTGTTATTATCAGCTAAAGATACAATTTTATCATATATAAAATATGTTGCTCCAAAACCTCTATCAGTGTCGTATGCCAGTAATATTCCCATAAAAATAAGTTTAGCAGTATCGGAGATAAGCCCAGACTCTAAAAGACAGACAATCAAATTAAAAAAGAAAAGTATAAATAACTAAGTACTTTAAAAACACTGCTATTATGAAGTAACAGGCATAATTTATTTGTATGCATAATTGTATTGATTAAGCAAATTTTCGACAGCTTATTTGCTGTTTATTCGGACTTAATAGATTTTTAACAATGATGTTGATTTTGCTTTAGAATACTGCGTATGTTTCTTTGAGATAAGACTCATTTTATTAAAATGTTTTGCTACTCTAACATTTATTTGCAGCAAATCATTACGTAACATATTACACATAATCATACCAAAAATTAGCACTTAAATAATTTTATTTGAGGCCATCGTGTTCGTGACGCAAGCACAAGCGCGACTCTAGGAATCGCGTGCGTGTGCCCCTGTGGGCACTTGGGAGGAAAAAAATATTTTTACTATTTTTAAAGTGTTATTCCACACTTAGGAAAGAAAAATACTAAATTTAAAAACGTATGAAAATTTGAACGAAGCAGGATTTGAACCTGCGCCTCTTGGAATCCGTTCAAGCGCTCTGACCACTAAGCCATTCGTTCTCACCAAGCTCCGTCCAAAATTTCTATACGCTTGTTACAACTTATTTATGTTGTAAGCATCTCTGTACGGAGATTTTTACAAATTTCCGCTACCCAAAGACAATTCGTTAGAATTATCGTTTGGCAAGAGAGAATGCTCTTTATTAAATATTTTTACTATTTTTAAAGTGTTATTACACTGTGCTAACAACATAAATAAGTTGTAACAAGCGTATAAAAGTTTCAACGGAGCTTGGTGAGAACGAATGGCTTAGTGGTCAGAGCGCTTGGACGGATTCCAAGGTCGTCCAGTCATTTGGTAAAAAAGGGGGTTACCTGTAAAGTTTTGCGGGAGTTTTGGGTAAATAGGTAATTTTTACAGATTTTGGGATGCTCTTTTCGAATTTCCACTGTGCCACCTCGTATCTGCGACGCTAGCGCCGCCATATTGAAAAAATGGCGCTTAAAAACAGGAACGCTAAAACATAGAATATTGCGCTAAATTTTCGAAAGTGTGCATCACAGGCCTACAGGGGACACCACGATAAAAAACGCGCCGCTTACTCTACCTTTAGGTGGTGTGGAAATGAGTTTTTTTCGAAAACGCATATTAAAATGTACTTTGTGGCGCTCATACGCCAAAAACTATTGATTTTACAAAAAAATCGTAATGACATAAAATGTAGGAAATTATCTCTAGTTTAATTTTGTATACATATGTTTTTCTCATAAAATGCATTGGAATTAAGATATTGTAAAAAAACTGTTTTTAGGCGCCATTTTTTCAATATGACGGCAAAACTCCCGCAAAACTTTCCAGGTAAAACTACCAGATGACTGGACTAAGAGGCGCAGGTTCAAATCCTGCTTCGTTCAAATTTTTATACGTTTTTAAATTTAGTAGGAAAAAAATATTTTTATTTCCTCACCTTGGTGACGAGGCAGAGGGCGGCGTTGAGTGCCGCCACTTAACCCGCAATACCTAAAGAATTTGGCGGAAAACGAACGTTAATGAAAAACTGACTATCTTTTTACACGAGGCTCCCTTTGCTTTTTACGGCATACAGCGCGAAGATAATTAAAATACTCGCACATAAATATACCTGAAAGTTTATAAATAGTTTCATATATTTTGTAATGATTTTAAATTATGATTTTAAAGTTTAAAATCATAATTTAAAATCATTACAAAAATATGATTTTAAGTAAAATAAAATTGTTTAACTTTCTCTTCTCATTCTTCATGCATACTGCATAACATTGACGCCAATGACGTTTAAATTATTGCTAGCTGTTATTGTGCTTAAAAGCTTTTTATACACTTTTTACATTTTATTTAACGTTTTACCATAATTATACAATTTAGTTCATTTATTGATCTGGTTTTTATTTTCAGAAAACGTCGAAGATTTAAATAAATATTTTGTTAAGTAGTTATAAAATTAATACATATTAGATTAAATATCTCATAATATTCGGTAACAAGCTCGATTAAGAACCTATGTAAGCTGCTAAGTACATTATTATCATCGGTTATCTCTACGTGACATCGAACACGACAAAAGACAATAATATAAATATCTTATCAATTTTAAACGTTATTCCCTTGTAATAAGGACATGCGATATCGGTAAAGGTGATTTCAATAGGGTCATAAGAAAAAAATTAATAAATTAAGATCTCTTTAACTCTAGCTTTGGATATAGATGGACATCATTTGTAGTTAATTAATGTTTTATATTTGTTTGTGTAGCATATG
>DWMZ01006490.1:0-10292 GCA_018249855.1 Eueides tales michaeli | reverse complement strand
ATATATATATATATATATATATATATATATATATATATATATATATATATATATATATATATATATATATATATATATATATATATATATATATATATATATATATATATATACCAAATGTGTAATAGTCTCACACTAGGTCATAGTAATATATATTCAACCAATTCGTATGTTAAATAAGCATAATTTTAATCTCAGTACAAGATTACTCACAAAGATTTTTCATTTGATTATCTTTATGAAACAACATTTTATCCTTTACTATTAACCGGTTATATGTTATAATAAAATAACTAATATATTTTCTTAGTGTCATCATGACACATGAAACTAGAAAAGTTTTAAACGCCTAGAGTGTGTTTGACATGAACCATTTTAAATTACTTTTGAGCTTTATATATCGTGTGATTATAATCTACCTGTATAAAATATGTCACATTTTTCTATATACTTTGTTAAGTATATAAAATTCTAGTTCTTAACTTGACTTTGTACTTTTTTTCCATCAGGAACGAAACCAAATATCAACTAAATAATAATATAAGTACAGTAAGAGTTAATAGTACACTAACTTGCAAATATAATAAAGCAGTAAATATAAGTAAAAATATAACGTAGAAAACAATTCTAAGCAATCGAAATAATATTAATCAAATATGTTTGTAAAGAGTAAGGAGTCCTCAGACAACTCCATAAAATGACTATATTAACATTAACAAAGGAAATATATCCATTATGTGGCCATAAAAGTCTCTATTACGTTTGAATGTTAAAATGCTATCCCATCGTATCCTATAAAAACACACGGGTCATTAATCTTCGGAAATGTAAAGGAGAAATTCGAAAATAGGGAGTATGCTGTTTTTGTTTCTGCCTTAAATTATCGTATCTCTTGTTGTTTGTATAAATCTCTTGATTTATTACTTTGTGGTTTTTTTCCTTGTATTCTTGAACTATTTGGTATAGATGTAAATGTATATATAGTAATTCATTTGTGATAATTTATAGGTTACTTTTATGTGACCGGTGGTATGAAATGGTTCGTTCTTATTTACAGTAGTGTACAAAAATATTGTAGTCAAGAACGAAAAAATGCTTGTATAATAGTATATTTTATATACTCGTAGCTTATGACAAATATCAATTCTATAATTCTAAGTTATTTTTAAAACAGATGTGTTAAAAATATAATAACTGAATAAATAGCTATTGCTTACAGTATTTAACTTCAAGTGAAGTGGGTACTTTCAAGTGTTAGTTGTTAAAGAAATGTCGATAAGTAATGTGATATGTGTGAAAATGCAATGGGCAGGTGGAGGGTGGGTGGAATAGATCATTGTACTCACAACACGTTCATCACAAATCATTTGTAAAAACGTCAACATAAAAAGAAGACATGTCGGCAGGTAAGCAACCTAGAAAAATATATATTTATTACATTTATCTTAAGACTGTCAAAATAAAAAAAAATGATATTATAATATACACGAGAATGAAGATTGAATATTTGAGGCCTGTCGTAGGGCAGAGGCGCAAGTGTGTGACTGTAAACGACAGGTTGTGGGTTCGATCCCCACTCGAAGAAATATTTAATATTTTCATTTCTTCGCTCTGGTAACGAGGTAACGCTGAGTTCCGTTACTTAACACTTAATGCCTCAAATTCGGCGGAAAGTGAGGACTGGAACGAAATGTCTTAGCTCTAGATTCACATGTTATTGCCTACCCTGCCATGAGTATTCATAACATAATAATAATGCTTATTTATATAAAAATTAGTTTATTATATATTTACGGAAAAATGAGACTGTAGTATCTTGACTTTAATTTCTCTGTGCCCACCCTTCTGGTAATTAAAAGCATGAAGGTGTTTTTTATATATAATTACTAAATAGTTTTGGTGTACTAATGGAAGGTAGATGATACAATGATAGGTAACTAAATTCACCCTTATGTCTTATCAGACAGAGAACGCGAAAAATTGTAATACTTATCACAATATATTCCATTTTCATAAAGGAAAACAAGAAGCTCTTAAAACTAATTTTGTTTAACACGAGTTTCTTTAGCGCAAAAATTTAATATACGCTTTAATTTCAATGTCGCTAAACATGATTAAAATTTTCTAAGATACGTAAAGCTTTGATACAAGGCTACGAATATTTTGCCGGCTAATTACACAGAAACTCAAGTTACCTAATTGATTTAGGGGTGAACAGAATTTTGTTCGTAATTTTGAATTATGCTTATTATGTTTAACTTTTCATTAAAATAATTAACTGCTGATTTTCATTAACATAATTTTAACTAAGATGCTATCACCATACATAAGTTAAATCAAGCGAATAAGAAGTTTCGACGTAGCTAGATGAGAATGTGTATCTTAGTTGGTCAAGTTAGTTCGACGGTTTCCAAGAGGCGCATGTTCAAATCCCGCTATTTTCAAATTTTTATACGTTTTCTAAAACGTGTCTTTCCAAAGTGTAGAATAACACCTTAAATATATTATTATTTTATTAATTACTAAAGAATTTTTGAATTAAAAAAACAAAAATAAAAGTATACGTTTTTATTGCAAAATAAAATTAGATATAATTTTAGAAATAGATAATATAAAATAGAGCAGTAACCATAATAAAATAATAATATTTAATTATTCTTCAAAATGCTGGTAAATTAAGAAACTTCAAACTCGGTAATTAGACAAGTTAGAAGATTTAAAATATCTTCGAAGTAATTTACATTTAATCTTACCTCTTCGTGAGCAAAGTTTCATGTTATTAATAAATTTTAATGAGTAGAAGAATAAATCGATACTTCTCTCGTAACAACTTTTATACCATAACACTTGTGGTAATTATTTTATTTTTTTTTTTTTTGGTATAATAATGTAGCATAAGTTTGTTTGAAGAGATCTCGTCATGTTACATCATATATCGTAGAAATCCACTTGAAAAATATCTGGCTAGAGACGATAATTTGTGATAGCATCTGATTTAGAAAAAATAATAAGCAAATTTACTAAGTACTAAGTAAAACAATTCGCGAGGCCTAAGCTGAGCTTTGCATTTGAGTGTACACAGATAGTGTATCGCATAAGGCGCATCACTTACATGGTTTAACTGTATACCTAAATAACGACTATCATATCTAAATACCAGAGTGAAGAAATAAAAATAATAAATATTTCATTTCATTGAGTGGGGATAGAATCTACAACCTATTACAGTAACAAACTTGTACTCCTGCACTACGACCTTATTTTTTCACCAGGCCTCATTTTTTAGTTTATTCCTTTATTCTTCACCAAAAATACATTTTGTTTTCAAAAGTTTCTTTTTCTGGCTCTACCTTTCGTGTTCACTCACAGAAATGTAAAGCTCTGTATAATTTAATTTTCAATAAAAAATATTTCTTGTTCTGATTCTGCCGTACGACTCGTAAACACCATCATACAATCGCAATATCAAATCCTATTAGTACATAAATGGTCAATTAGCTACGTAAACAATAAATTTTACTAAACTTTAAATAATTTTACAGCGGGATCAGCGGTGGCTATGATAAGCACCAACCTGCGTTTCGGATCAGCTGGTGCAACTAATTCTTCACTTATCAACAATACAAGGCACTGTCCCCCCGGCGGCGCTGCCAGTGCAGCCGCTCTACTGGCCTTATCTGGACTTGGGATGTCGGCGAATATAGCACTGATGGTTGTAATTCTTAGCAAGAAACAGCTGCGAAGGTATAGATAAATATATTTTACAAGCTTTTATTTGACTTTGTGTGTTAGTGTATGTGAAATATTGTTAATTTCAATTTGACTCACTACCCAGTTTCCTTTTGAGCTGAAAATTTATGACAATTTTTGAATTCTGATGACGATTTATTTAAATATACTATATATTGTTGTTAATCCAAAATGTCTGCCCCATCTGCTGATGGGACTGAACTATTATTCTTTTACAAATGAAAGGTCCTGATTTATATAATAAAATATACTATGAAATAATAAACACCTACAAAATATTTAGTATTGTTAAAGTCTTAAAAAATGTTTGATATTTTTGTTTGGTATAAATTTTCATTTAAATGAGAATCAACGCTTACAACCAACAAAATAAACATCTAAATACCTTTTGCAATAAAGCGCAAAAATATTTTAAACTGCTGTACGGTTATATATAGAAAGTTTAATATGTTCCAGAATTTTTAAGGCGGACCGTGTAGTTTTGACACATTGAAGCTATATTTTCAGCATTCACCTATTTTCTAGCTGCACACATGTCAAGGATATTCTTGAAAACTCGAAAGTTACTAACCGTGGGGAATTTTACGAAGCTTTCTATCATTTTGTCGCAGATAAGTTCGCACGTAAAATATATTACGTCTAATTTATTTTACCGTTAAAGTATTCAAAGGTTTAAAAATAAATATATAAAAATATAAATGTAATGATAAGTTTTTACGACTAATATTTTAAAATGTATCTAGGTCGATAACTAATAGAGGAACAATAATTCTAGGCTTCATTTACAATGTCTATATTTGAAATTTCAATAATTTTCATTGAAAAATGTTGAGGCATCTTGTACTTGTCTTGATTTCCACTCAGGGAAATGAAATATTTTTAATTTAAATATTACTCAACACGTATCTCAAATTTGGCGGAAACGGAACAGAGTCATTTAATTTTAGGTTTGCACGTTCCAGAAAAATAACGTCTCTTTTATTTTGTTTTTATCTCACTCTTTTATTTTGTTATATAAAGAAAGAAAAAAAAAGAAAAAAAGAGATAAAATATTTTGAGCGACTAAATGGTACGAGTACACACTATTGTTACAAGTTTTACCTAATGTAACTTTATAAAAAATCTTTGTCAGTTAAAAAATATTCCAATAAATTTCATGTTGATTGAATTAATTCATAGCATGTAAAAGTCTCTTTAGAGATTATAACAAAAATGTTTTACTGTGACACGTTAGCCGGGATCTATCTCTGAGTAACACCACCTAAAGTTGCTCTAAGGATAATGCGTAGGTATTATAATTAATAATTTAAAAAAACTTGTAAAAACATTAACGTAGCGGGATTTGAACCCGCGCATGGATTCGGTCCAAATTCGCAAAGACGTGCGTCAATGTCACAAAATTGAATGCCGATCTGAAGTATGACTTACTTAGGTGTTTTATTGCGTAACCGTATTTTTATTAATAGGACGTATGACTTTGCTAAGGTGCCCTGTTACATAAATCAAAATACTGTAATCAGCAATCTTGACTTGGCTCAATTCGATAAGTCACCGGATATTAGTATCACAGACTATATATTAGATATATAGAGGTTACTAAAACAATAATATGTCAATTGCATGGTCTTATAGCTTTTGGGAGCGTATTTGTTCTAATATATAATATAGTAAAAAATAAGAAATAAATGTAGCACGTTTCACTAGCCAGTTCTGAGATAGAACTGGTGTAACAATATAAAATTTATAGTTAAGAACAGTTGACCTCGATCAGTACCTGGCTGAAAATATTGGAACTACTATCGGACTAAACCATCTGCTGCTTTATGTGTACAAGAGTAGTCTTATTATTCTGTGAAGCATGAAGGTTGTCAAGTATACATATGAACAAATCCAAAATATACTTGACAAGTAATTGCTTGTAGGCTTATTTATTTTTCTTAATATATTTGTCTACTTATGATGATAATTGCATTGATGACAATTTGCATTTTTAAAATATCCGCACCATCCTTTACATTGACAATAAATTGCGTAAAATATCCTTATTTTACAACAAACGAAAATGTTTATTTTGCTTTAAATACAAAATGAAACCAAAACTACCAAACAGAAAGCGATTTGAAAATCAACAATCTAAAAATGCAGCTATAGGCTCTCTCCATTGCGTTGCAACGTTAGGTTTATAAGATAATCCTGCCGAAACTCAATCAGATTAAGGAAAGCCAGAAAGCTATAACCATTAATCCATTCCTATCCTATAACCATGAAAGCGGATCTAAAAGCGGATACAGATGTGAAAGAGGAAAACATGCTTGACATTTTGAAGGTATTAAAATTTAATATACATACTTATCACAAATTATCGAACAGATTCTGTTATAATATTATAAAAAATGTTATTTTAAATATTGCGTATATTCAGTATCACTACAGGTCAATCATGGTCTAACTTCTTGAAAAACTTTCCTTATCTGAGAATAACAACATAAAAGAGACGTGTTTTTTATAATAGGCAAGGAATTTTATATAGTATCGAATACTGATAAAAAAGAATTAATAGTTTTTTTATAAGCAAATATGGAACTCTTTTTTACTAGCATGCATAAGCATGTTTTAAAATTTTTAACTTTATTTTTGCAATATATTTAAATAATAGTATTTTAAAACAATTTTAATAATGTGCACATATAAAAACACACATGTGCTAATAGTATTGACCAGCCATTGTATTCATGGTTTAAATTTTCGCATCAATTCATCGTTCACTAATATAAAGCGAGACTTGAAATCAGTCTACCCTAAAACATACAACTGGGAAATTTTACCTTCAAGCTATATTGAACTTTCCGATATGAATCGAGTTCACTTGCCCTGAATAGATCTTTTCTCCTTTATAGTAGTAATATTCATTTAAATTGCCAAGATATCAAAGGAGCTACCTTAATATCTTATACTTACAAGGTTACTTTTGCTTAGAACTTATATAAAAAAGGCTTTTTGACGGTAACGATCAATTCAAATTAGCTTTAGTGCTAAATTTGCTAAAGAATAAACTTTTTTTTTGGACAATTATTGCGTATCTATCAGATTAGTAAGATTTTATGATTTTATTTTTTTTGGGCTAAATTTAGCATTTTTCTTTCCTAAGTGTGGAATAACACTTTAAAAACCGCAAAAATATTTACTGTTTTACTTTCACGCTATTAAATAATTCAATGGACGAATTTTAAACATCAGTTATAGCTAGAATCACATTTTATTAATATGAGTACATATATAATGTAATATTAATAGCAGGTCCAAGTATTTCATCCAATTAATAACAGTAATATAGTAAGCAATAAGTCCTAATTCCAACAAATGGTGACATCAATAAAAACCCACATACGCCATAAAGGCTTTGTAAGGTATTTTTTATTCCAGAAGTGAAGACCTATTGTTAGTCAAATACAAATATTGAATTTTTTACGTGAAACAATATGTATGTAAAAAATATTCCATTTGTTAGATTTAAATCTGTATGATCTGTATTTTTTTGTGTTGACAATTTATATACAAATTTAGTTATTTGACCGGGTGAGCCTATTGGATAGCTAGTATGCAAATATATCAGCAAAGCTAAAAATAATTTACGAAAATAACACAAAATAGTTGAATCAATATGAGCGTTCAGTTTATAAAATAAACAATATTAATATTTAATACAGATTTTACTAATAATTTTGCACAAATATCAGTTTAAATTTAGAATTATATAATACACTAGCGTCCCATCCGCGGCTTCGCCCGCTTAATTTACTCTATTTTATTTACTAATCTTAATAACTAATTTCTTGTTCTAATAAAATTATCATTTTTAAGACAGTATACATTGATGACTAAAATTTTGGCGAAGTGAAAAAAAACTTATAAATTATGTTGTACTAAATTTTTAAGCTAAACGTATCTTTTTATTTAGAAACAGATTAAAATAAAACGTACACTTAATATTGAGGGAAAGTTGCCAAAATATATATGTGAAAATTGCATTTAATTCTGATTAGCAATTAGCGCGTATAAGCACACAGACAAATAGACAAAAAAAAAATAAAACATACTATTTTGGGCCCTACTACATTAATAATCGTTCCCTATAAGATTTTTTAAAATTTATCTTCCATGACAGACAGTGATCAGTTACTTTAATATACTTGTAAGCATAGTTTACCTATAGGCATATTCAAAAGTAATAGAATAATTAATAAAACTAGACAAACGTGTGTATGTAAAAGCTGAATGAAGATAGTAATAAGGGTTTATAGTTCATCTTACATCTTGAGATTGTAGTGAAAAATGTATGTCAAGGTTTTAAGCTCTTTTGTTTATGTGGGTTACGAATAGCTATATTCAAACAATATTTTAGGCAAAGTTTAAATTCTGTATATGACCATTAAAAATGTTAACATTTTAAATACAACGCCAAAAATTATACCAAATCGTGAAAAGTATTTTTTTTATCAACAGACTGTATAAATTCTACTAAAAACAGTTCCACTCTACCTTTCTCTATGTAATGAATCCATTAAAAAAATAATCGAGGCCAACTGGGAAACTCAGTGATAAGACACTCCCTTTCCATAAATATATTTCCGTTCCCCACTTTATGCTGAATTCTGAACGTGTTACGTGTTGAATAGCGATACTAAACGTCGCTTGTCTCAGTTTGTTATCAAAGCTGTGGAACGAGAATATTGTACGACTATAATGTGCATGCATATGTGTCTCTGCACTATGACTGGACCCTGAGAATAAAGAAATCTATTTTAAAATTTGCCTTTTTTAACAGTACCATTTCCCTATTTCATACTTTCGTCATCTATACCTAATAAGCATCAACATTTCACATGTTTCTTGTACCTAAACCGTTAAAATTTAAGTACAAAAGCATGAGAAAGCAGCTTTTGTTCAATTCATAGTAAAATTCTTGTAAAATATAGGATCATATTCTGTAGTTGATGTTTTACAAGCGCATTTAATAAAATATTTTATAAAAGTAACTATAGATTTTTTTTACAATATTACAATTATGAAAGCTTAATTTATAATATGCTGTTTCATTGTGCGTAAGATTAAATTATGTTTCCATATACGTTCGGGCTTGGGAATAATTCAATAGTCCTACGTGAGGGTTCACTTTAAATATCAACCTTGAACAGGGTGGAGAATTGTCCTAATTGAGTTTGGTACCGAGGAGATATGACCTATTAGAAAGGGCACAAAATTTAATTATCTAAGGTTATAGAATATAAATGATATTGTAACATATATGAATATCAAATTGAATTATTGCAACTATCTAAACGGTATTCCTAGTTTAATTCTAGCCAAACAACAGTTTTAATAACTAAAATTGTAAACATACATTATTTTTATTACATACAGTTTATCAATATATCGATTTATGTCTATCTGTCTTTCTGTTTGTCCGGATTAATCGACGGAACAAGAAAATTTTATGGAGCTAAAGCTAAAAGAAAATATATAAAAAAGCGCGCAGGTCCACTAGTACGGAGTAATTAATACTAACACTTAATTTCACAAAAAATAACCGCCAAATTTAAATAATTCAATTTTATATTTTTATTTCACGTAAATTTAAAAAAGCTATCACTTCTGAGACTAAAATTTAATACACACGTATTCCCTGCAATCGGGTATAAAATGAACATGAACCCTAATTATAATAAGAGCATCAGAAGCCGCTGTTTTAGAATAAATCTAAAACGACGTAAATCTCGAGATGCCCGAAACTCAGGATGCGATAAGACGGGGAATATGAACGAACGATTTCGCAACCAGATGGGGTGAATATTTTATACTGTTTTAGAGATGGAATGCGACTTTGGCTTAAGGGAGATTTGCAATTATTTGTAGCTAAGTATATTTTTTATATAATTACTTCTAGGTAAATAAAGTTAGTTTAAAACATTTTTTTACATTTTTCTTATGGCATAACTAGACACAGTACATTCAATATATATGTACATCGAGTGTTTCTGTATGAGCACGAATATCTATTATTGCTAAATGAATTGTCACACGATAATTAAAGTTGTATCAGCTGCTGTGACCACGTTGTGTCCAAGTGTCTAGTGTAGTTGAAAAATTTTCGTACAAGCGTAACATTTTCAATTTACCACACTGCACAAAATGAACTCACATTTTATAATGTGAGTTCATTTTTGAGAATTAGTAATATCTATTTGCAATTGAACACTTTACACGTGTTCAATTGCAAATAGATATTACTAATTCTCAAAAAATCATATAAATGTAAACAGTACATATGTAGATTATAATCTGATGTCGATTATTGTCATTTATATCGGTATTTTATCTACTCGTAGTAGTCTATTTGTACTTTTAAACCAAGTATATACCTATAAAATTCACAAGTGTCATATTTATATTGAAATGATTTTGCCACTGTGGGACAACGACATGGACAGACGTTTCAAATTGTTTCTCGTAACATGTGAAAAAAAAAAAAAAAAAAAAAAAAA
>DWMZ01006489.1:0-10292 GCA_018249855.1 Eueides tales michaeli | reverse complement strand
TTATTTAGAAATATTATGCAATCTATATGATTGCACAATATGTTTTTAATTCTTATTACACAATATTTCTCCAAAAGTAACAATATTTGAAAATGAAATACATATATGTTTTGTATTAAAATAACATTATCTAGCAGACAAATTCTTTTTCATGATCTATAATGCAAGTTAAGAATTAATTCATAATTATCAAATTTTTTTTTGTTAAAATTCATTTTTTTTATAGCATATATAGTTGTAAATAAGAGCCTTATAATGCTGCTTGCAGTAACAGACTTCAATGCTTTGTTTTATCAGTGCGGAGTAATATGAAACTTCATTTCACAGAGAGGGATTAAACCAACTACTTTCAGACAGTGTCTACAAATTACAAAATAATAAATTAAAATGCATATGTGCTGATAAATTAAAAAAAAGTTATTTTCTATTTTATGCAACATTGCCTTCATAGGCAATACATAAATGTTTATGAGCATGTTTTATGAAGTACTGACTTGTATACTGGACATTATTTATGATATTACTCTACTGGTAAAGTATAAGGCATATCGTAAATTCAAATAAAGGAAACTGATATTACAATTTAAAAACATTTATTATTAGATTTTTAAAATTAATAGTCTATAAAAATAGGCAATAAAATTCAATTTAAAGTGATTTATTTTATGGATTCATGGTAATTTTTTAAAAGTAAGATATTTTAGAGAAATTTTCTGTTATTTTAGTTAATCTCTCTCTCACCTTCACAATGTATCTCACACATGCTAGGGTAGGCAGAAGGAACTGTTTTAGGTAACGAAACTTGTATTAAACCCTTTGTGCTTATAGCCATTAGCCTGAGTCTCCTAATGAGGTAAACTTATCTCGCCACAGCAAAAGATTTATATAATATTTATGTATTATTTTTTATATTGTGTATATTAAAATTTATTGTTTGTTAAGGAGAGAGTTTATATTTATAAAAATGACTAAACTGACGAGTTTTTTTCGTTTAAGCGTCTATATTAATATTTAAACGTTTTCGTATGGAAAATATTAACATAGGAAAGTAATAAGTATTAGTTAGTCAATGGTCAAATTTCTTTAAATTTCAATTCATCTAGAGTATTAAACTTCTTCTTCTATTGCATATAATAAAGTACATAATAGATAAATATGTTATCTTTTTAGATTGTTTTAAAAAGTTTCATTTATTTTAGGTTATATTTCCTAACTAGACTAAAGTGAAGAGAGGTTATGTTTTGTTCTAATGTAAACACACAATTCATTCTTTTAGCAAAGCGAATAAACGACGTGTATATTAAAAAATATGTACAAATTAGTTACTTAATAACTCATCATTCTCAATAATCCTCCAGAGTTCAGAAACAACAGATATACACTTCATAAACAAATAATTTTGAGGTTATACCAGTCTTACCTGCATAGAATCGGCACTAATGATTTCTGTACCAAACTTTTGCGCCAATTCGACACCTAACTTAGTTTTCCCTGTTCCAGTAGCCCCTAAGATAATAATCATAGGTAATTTACACGATAACACAGATCTTAACGCCATCGCGAGTTACGCAGCGCACTTCACACACAAACTAACTTCACGTTTGTTTTGACAGCTCGAACAGTGTTTTGACAGCTCGGAGTTTCATCGTTCGTTCCATTATTAGAAAGGTCGTCCGTCATACAGCCAAATGTTTATCGTAGGTTTCACGTGAAGTACTCTGAATGTGTCACGTGTATATAATGCATTTGTTTTGATAGTTATTACGCATCGAGTGTATGCTATTTACGATGTTCTTCCAGTTCGAACTATATAGATAGGTAGTATGTGGGTATAGTACGATACGATGAAAGTTGTTTATTTCTAGTAATAGTAGATATTTTTATATATAGGTATATTTAACTGTAATTATAAGTTCTTTGAATATAATTGTTTACTTTATTACGTATATTTTATGACATTAATTCTGGTATTTAATGTAAATATTTTATATCTTAGTCATTATTTATCATTTTAATTCATAATACTTGATGTGAAGTATATTCAGTATTTGTAATATATAAAATTCTTGTGTTTATTGACGATTCTTTATTAAGAATGTAATTTATTCTTCATTCAATTTAGTTATTTTTTATGTTTAAAGTGAATAATATAAACAATAGTATTTTTGATAATTAAAAACAAAGGGAATCTTAACATAACGAGATAAATAAATAAAAACCAGCTTTTTTTCGGCCGAACTTAGCAGAGTTTCAGAAACAGCACCCCAACTGTACCACCCAGGTACAAAAAATCACAGAATCTTAACGTCAAATTAGTCAACCCCCCGGAATATACCAAAAAAGTATAAAAATCACAATCTAATAGCCCACCGTTTCTTAGCTCTGCTCAATCCGACTTGCCATTTATTTCCATATTTAATGATTATCTTAAGGTTTTGATACAGATAATTAAGGAACAAAAACCAAAACACTTTTCTTTTCTCCACATAAAAATAGTATCCAAAAAAAAACTCCAGACGTGGTAAGTACGTGTGTTTTTGTAATTTAAAACGCCGCTTCAAAGATTGCAAAGTGCAATATTAATGTTAGGCGGAATCTATTTTGCATCCTGCATTCTCTGTAGCGGCGTACAGCAACTGTCGCCTGCGCATCGTTTACTTTCTCCGGCTTTACTTACAACGGAAAGCTAAATAAAGCTAATGCTACACACGACACGCAGACGATAGTTAGATGTTCCATCTTACATAGGATACTATACAAAAGAAAAATTAATAAAAATTAAACTACAACATGACTTAATCATCCCAACCTTATTTTATATATAAAATATTCAAACCAATGTTGCTATGCAAAATTTTTTTCTTTATTCACATTTTTTTTTTTCATTTGGCAGTGGTGGAAATGTGCCTTGTCACAGATTATGTGCATTATTCACGCTTTAATTATGTCGATCTGTCTACCGAAATAAAGCTGTCATTTTCTTACTATTAACGATTATTAACTTACTGACTTTTCCTTATGCAAGCGCTATTTTCCATTAAACACTGTATGAAACCAATGTTACTTTCAAATAACTAAATCATTATTATCTTTATTATTTATGTCAAGATTAACAAAAAAAAAATTAAATGCAGGTACAACATTCGAGAATGACTCTCAAGTTATGAAAAAAAAAAATTAAACAATTACTAGAAAAAAAAACTTGTTTATAAAAAAAAACATGACATACGTCTATGATCTACTTCCTATTATGTACATTATACGCCTAGTGGAAGATAAACTGCGAATCTTTAACACGATAAATATAAACCACCTCGTGTACCACTACTTATAAGAACAACGCTATATACCTACAATAATATTTCTCACAAAAAAATATTTCTTGCAACTAATTCGAGTATAAACCTAATATTATCTATATGTATATGTACATAGCAAGGCACATTCCGCACACAATTAAAGCCTTTACGTACAATTCTGTTGACCATGTGCTTGATAAAACATCAATCTGACAAAAAGCCTGACCAGAAAAAAAAAACACTGCCCTTACAATCTACGCCAAATTCTGGCCTAAAATATGTTTCCAGCCAGGCTTCGACTATATCGAAACGAACGTCGTAATCACTAACTTACTGCAATAAAATATAATATAATAATAAAGAAAATGCAAATTTTCTATTAGTAGGTACTATGAGGAACTATTTCGTGGTTATTTTTTATGTTAGAGCCCAATAAGGGCCTGTATTCGTACGGTTTTGATGTTATTATCAAAATACACAGTCTGTATATATATATGAATATATATATATATGAATATATATATATATATATATATATATATATATATATATATATATATATATATATATATATATATATATATATATATATATATATATATATATATATATATATATATTCGGACACATGTCGTTGAGATTATTATATTCACTGTAATGTTAGACAACTAATTATTTAAAAATCCTTTTCTACTGCGTCCATATAAACATGTAGATAAAATAAAATTCTAGTTAAAAATTATGATACACATACAATAATGACAGTGCAATTTTAATCAACGTTTTTTTTTAAAAAAGCGCGTACTAATCGTTTTCGATTGTTCTCGCGAAATATGTAGCAAAATTGAACAAAATCGATGCAAAAACAATTAGACGTGCGCCATTTTATTACATATTTATAATATATCATAATAGCTATGTGTTATGAAATGCATTTTACATAAGTGCAATTTTATATAAAAAAAAATATTTAATAAATGGTCCAAATGCTGAGTACTTCACAATGATGTTAATTTTAAAATAGTGATTCGAAGTTAATCGCGTGTCTAAATATTAAAAAAAAAACAATAAGTGTTAAAATTTACAAAATAACAAAAACACTACAAAAAACCGTAAGCGAACTAATCTAAGTATACTTACAATAATATCAAGTAAAAGAATATTGATATCACTACCCAGCTCTCGAATTTCAACATCGAGACGCGGGAAAAAGAAAAATCCTAAAATTAACGGGGCCGAAAACATATATAATGGCCTGCGCCTCTAGAACTTTCCATAAAGCCAATAACAACCTTATGCCATCCTAACTAATAAATTCAATCTACCAATCTTATTTACAGCGTTAACGAAAACGACTTACCGCATCGTTAAGAAGGTCCAGTAAAAATCTAAATCGACGTTGAAACTTAAAATGTTAATACTAAGATCAACGTGTTATGTACTATGTCAACTATTTATTAATTTTAAGTGATAATTTAAAAAATATTTCAGAGGTAAAACCAGTCTACTAGTTCACGAAGCAGTCTGTAGCTATTTAAGAGGTTTACTGTGACCTGTGTAAATACAGTTTTATGGCTCACTTTGGCACTGCGAAACGTTTGAGCATACCAAACCAGCAGTTTCGCCGCACAATACGCACAATACCCGGAAGCAGAGTAAGCCGTAAAAGCTGATAATAGAAAACAATTAGACTCGATCCGAAGGCATCGGTACTACAAGGAGTAGTGTCACATCATAAAGTACGTTACGACTTACAAAGTTAAAACAGTCCACTGTCAAGAGACGTGTTTCCCGAACAAACGCTACCAAATATCCGCACGCATAGTTCAGTAAGCGCGAGAGCGTGCTAACATTGTGCGGAGTTTTTTCAGCTTGGCCTGCAATTTGTTTTGTTGTTTCTTTAGATAGTCTCTCTCGAGCTCCTCTTCCCGCAACTTGCGACAAAGGGCGGCCGCCTCTCGCAGAATGACCACTTTGGGCGCGCGCTCTTTATCTCTCGTCGCCGGGATTTGTTTTTTGAGTTCATCGAAGAGATTTTTCAAGCCGATACGTCTCAAACGCTCCATATCATTGTGGATTGAACGGCGTTCGATTTCGGGGGACTCGGCTTCGGAGTCGGTGTCTGTGTTTGATCGTCCTCGCCTCCCAGGGCCTCTCCGCCGACGAGGCACTGAGACGGACGGCAGTGTGGCCGGTGGTATTAACCGCTTCCTAGCGGGAGGTCTCGTTATCACGTTCTCAACGGTACGCTGTATGTGATGCCGCTCCTGGATGGAAGGTGTCCGCGGCAAAGAGTCGACGCGCATTTGCGACGTCGATGCCAATGGCTGTTGGGTCGATCCGAGAGAAACCACATCGATTTCCTCCTCTGTAACAAATGAGAAAAAGTTTAGACAAGGTATTTATAAAAAAATATTTCATACGTAAATTTAATAATCAAATGTGGGGTATCATATTTCGAATATAAAACCCGTTACATATTGAATGTTTTCATTCATAGCGTTCATTACGTTCATCACCATAAAAGGCGGGCGATTGTCATAGCGCTTATAGAGATAGATGTAGCCGAGGATGCGATTGCAGTGTTCAGGTGGTGGGTAGGGGAGGTGGGCAGGGGGAGAGGGCGTCGACCCCGCCGTACTACCGCAGCGTCTGTCGACATCGATCCAGACGCCTGACGTCACGGCTATTCGCGCCAAAACTAGAGCGCATGCGCGGTTTTGCCGCAGCGTCCACTCTCAATGGACGTTCGGATATCAACCGGTGGAAACGTTTTCCGGCATCGTTTTAAGTGTATTGTGTTAGGTGTCAAACATTCACAGAGGGGATACATTTCTCACGGAATTATGATGATTTCCATATATTACTTATACTAATGTATAAAAGCTATAGCTAGCTAATTGATAGATTTTAATTGAATTTAAGTACATTCATAATTTAAAATGTTTAAAAATGTGGAAGACGTACGGAGTTGTTGGCGTCAATAGTAACTGCCTCAACACGGGCGCCTCCCTAATATAATCTACCTGCCTTTTCTAGAGCAAAGACCATTGGGCCAGAACTCCCAAATGAGCAGGATATCCATATTATTGAATATAGATTAAATATAATAAGACTAAGGTAATTCTATGCCAACGGAAACGGCCTGAATTCCGCGCGGTTTTGCAATAAACGCATTGCAGTGAAAATACTGTCGAGGGCAGCATAAATGCGACATTGTACTTCTATGAATGAGTGATCCAAATAAGTATATATAATATGTGAAGAAAATAAGTCGTAACTATAGAACTATTGGAGTAGACTCATCACAAATATTTAATTCATATTTTATTTTTGCCAAAACACTTTAGCTGCATTATCTGGTTAAACGTGAATAATTATGTCAGCGGTACATTGTAATTAAAGGCGCTCGACTCGGCCTCATTCTAACTAGGCATCATTAATTGCCGCTCAAGAATTTCTGATTACATCCTAACTACTGGAAATAGAAACATGTAACGTGGGCAGCTGTTCTATTACAAAATGGTACGAGATTCAGGGACGTCCATGTAATTTGCAACTACGCAGCACGAAAAAACGCATAATCGACCAAAGTGACGATAAATTTACACACCAACGCAATCTTTTTATTCGATTTCCGCATAGTTACGCGAGCGCTTATCGCCGCGGCGCGTCGATCTAATTCCGTACAGCGTATCGGCGCCTGTCGTCAAACACGGCTCACATGACGTCTAAATGTAGGCGTGGAGGATCCATTGTACAAGGGGTCGATTTTCACTTGACGATTTTCTCTTTCTCTGGCGCCGACGCGATTAACGGACGCCTGAGAGTATTTGTTTCAGCTCTGCGTGTAAGCGATACGCCCCGTATTGTGCGCCCGGCTCGGTCTAGTGCATATCTATTATATCGACATCACTCGAGACACGGCTCTATGATCTACCGTCGCTCCAATTTTAAGCCTTACTCAGGCACAATCCGCTTTTTATTGTGTGCCGACATCCGAACGCGGTAAAAAACTACGAACTATCCTCAAGACGAGCGTCTTATTACAATCTTTGTATAGCTATAGAGAACGGACTACGCGGGAACATCAAGTTCTAAATTTAAGTTTACTGTTACGGTTCCGTTCATAAAATGTATCTTTTTCATGTGCAGCGTTTCGTCTCGACATTGCGAGATAAAAGTCAAAATAAATGTGATATACAATCAGCTGAAATAGCTCATCTCGAACAAGCTCTCCCACTCTTGATGATTAGTCACAATTTCTAGGTACCGTCTGTCTTGCCGTGAGAAATACAATGAGTCACAGATTCGCAGTTAACCGCATACCGTATGCTAGTAGACACCGTAGAGCGAACTGAATTAGTTGCAACAGCTCAGAACTTTGGCGCACAATTAATGAAGTGTTATTTGGAGTTTCGTACAAAAGGTGTACCCGCGGTGTCAACATAACTTCTTAATTATGTAACACTTAACGTAACCAAATGTCTGCAAACAACATCATTCCAATTATATTTAAACAAACTTCGCCCAAGTTTGAATCAAGGAGACTAACGAATCTATAGGGTATAATATTCATTAACTAAAATACAATTTTAGTAGACTGCAACTGAGTAGTTATTATGTTTCGACAACGGGGAGGATTAAATTCGGGAGACACTCCTGTTCCTAATTAAAATTTCAAGTGAACATTTGTACAAAATTTCGAAATGTCTCCAAAACAATTTATGCTATAGCGTAAATTGTACTCGTGTAGGAAATGTCTGGAGGGAAAGTCCGCGATCTCTCTGAAATTGTTTAATTAAGCGAGCTAGGCGATTGGCGTTAACGTCCATTTCGGCAGCATTTAATGGTTGAAATCTCCCCTAACAATGTGGAAAATGCCATTATAAGTTCCAAATTATCTTAAGTTCTGACAAAACCGTGTCTTAGATTTGCACTTGCGGTATAATTCTCCAGTTTCATATCGCTTTGACTGTTCGTAACAAAGTCAAAGCCAGGCTGGTTATAAGAAGTGTAATGCAAGGGTTGTTTCGACGCCGTCATGCTATCCAACATGGAACACAACACAATGATGTCGTCAGGTGTGACCTGTTAAGGAGGAGGCTACACGCTCCGCTGCCCACGATCCGAGGCCAAGTTCACTGGCATTTGAGAGCGATAATTAAAAATTATCGTGACGCGCTCGCGGCTCACGCCATCCTATACAGGCTGTTTGATAAAGCCGCTATGTTTAAAAAAAAACTAATTCTAGAGCTGCATCGAGCTCGACGTTAATGGACTTGCGCTGTAGATTGTTACGAGGAAATGATGTTGCATTTTTAAAACGGGTATAAAGTTTGAATATTTTTTGATAAGTGCTAAATGTATTCGTCCCAATAAAGAATGTATTTTGTAATTACTAAGTTAGGAAGTCTTATGATTGATAAGAAGATTATGATAAACTCAAGTATTCGTCCTTAAGTGTTTTATTACAATGAAGTATGTACGTAGTCGTTCGTATATGTAAGCTATGTTTCTAGCATGATTCACGCAACATTTTTTTAGTAACAGCCTGTACATGAATCTTATAGGATATCCATGTAGCCGGTACTAATTAGAATAAGAGGTTGCGCTAGTTTCTAAAGTGTTGTTTATAATTTTTATAGGAAACTCTTCCAATTATCTTTTTTTTATGCTTCAAACGGAAACTTCTTATATTAATTAAAAGATAAGTTAAATTATAGCTTCCTTGACGCCGATATACCTAAGTAGCTACTCATATGGCAGTCACCCGTCACTCAGAATGGTTAGCGAGTCCGCCCATATAAGTATGCGGGGAACTTTTAAATCGACCTACATGTAGCCGAACAGGTATTTCTGGCGCATTACGCAACCCAGAAAGTCGGTCATCACTGTTGTGGTAACCACTCGAGTTTGGGTGCCTTCTATAATAGGTGGCCGTAATTTATGGCGGATCGATTGGTTTAGTGCGACCTTGACGAGGTCTACGCGGAAGTTCATGGACGTGCGTGTGCGTGAAAAACTGACTGTTTCGATGGGCCAGTATATTTAAGCGGAAGAATCCGTTTTGAGTAACTACTACGCATATATTATATACTGACGAGTGTTGCTTTGTAAATAGAACAGTAACATATATCGTAAAGGTTTCTTTGGGCGTTTCACATTTGTTTTACTATTGTTTGTGGTTATGCAAATAAAGCAGCCAAAAGCTATTATGATAAAATTTGCATGCATAATGAGTATCTAATCAGCTGTTACCAAGTTAAATTAATTTTAATACGACTAACATTGACCTATCTAAATGCCACAGCGCGTAGTAGTCGAGAAACCAGCTATCTCATCTAATATCTACCTTATATTTCCGGATTTTTGAAACTGGTTGAGGCTTGGTTGCCATTCTACTCTTCAATTGTGTTATGTTTCTAAACACCACACCCATTAAGCTATGTTAATTTATAATACTGAATAATTAATTTTATTATATATTGGTATTATTATAAGTATAACGCTGTAGTGAGGCCTGACGTGGCGTAGAGGCACAAACATGTGACTTAAAACGTGACAGGTGAAATGAAATCGGAGTGTCTTAACTTCAGGTTTCCAAATTTCCACTGTCTACTCTGCCATATGCCAAATATAGCGTGAAGCTGAGTTGTAAAACTATAGTGGTACTCACTAAGCAATAGTGAATACGTACCTCATATTGATTTCTTTCTCATATTATAATTTGTTTTAACAAGCATATACGTATTACGTATCGTTTTTTATAGTTTTACTATTTGCCCTATTGAAAACAATTTCGAGGAAAATAATTTGAAACGTAAATAACGTATTGAATGGTACTCTAGCAAACAATACTATAGGTGTTAAAGGTTGTACCAGATCAATCGATGAGCGAAGGACACAACTAATGTATACGATGATGAAAAATTAACAAATAAAGTATTTAATTATTAAAGAATAAAATCGGTGAGATCAAGGTAAATACGA